>CAKNXH010002124.1:273699-292877 GCA_932178445.1 Andricus quercusramuli | reverse complement strand
TGTATAGCTCATCAGGAATTTCTTTTTGGTCTTCTATCCAAATTATTTGATTTTCTTCGTCGGGTACTTTGATTTTACAGATTTTTGTTTAGTTTGCGGGTAGGTAGTCTCCCTGAAAATGCAATGGTAGTTTCCATTTGTCGATTATCAAATCAGTTTTTGTGATAGCATATCTGGGGTATTTGTGGAAGAATGGCAATCCTATTATTCCATCTTCTAATAATGGGAAGTTTTCTTCTACTATGTGGAAAAGTTGTTTTTTTCCAAAATACTGCAGATAAGTGGCTTCCGTACTTTCATGGTGATCGTCTCCCATTGAGAATTTTTTATGAAACGTGAAGGTTTCTTGGTCGGGCTGTAAATGGTTTCTCTTAATTATGTTGATTGCTGCTCCGCTGTCTACTAATAATTTGTATATTGATCCATCGCTTCTTCTTCTTCCATGTATTGATTGTAATTTTCCGGATAATTTAGATATTCTGCTTGGTCCTCGCAATTTATGTGCTCCTGGATTTCCTCCGTTGTCATCTCCTCCCCTTCTAAACATTCTTCTTGGGGTTCCTGTTGTTCTTGAATAGTTTTCACTTCCGGTGGTCTTTTTTGGAACTGTCCCAGTTGAAAATTTTGAGGTTTTGAAAAACATTGGGATGCAAAATGACCAGGTTTTCCGCACTTGTGGCAGGACATCTTTAATCTTTCGCTTAGTGGGAAATTCGAGTTTGGTACTCCCGCCTGTTGGGGTGTGGTATTTGCTGAAGGTCTAGTTGTTATCGGGCGGGGTTGGAATTTAGTAGGTTGTCTAGGCACTTCACTTTGTCTAAGTATTCTATGTTTATTTTTTTCTCGTTGCCAAGCTTCTGCTTCCAGTGCTTCTTGCAGGGCTTTTGTTAGTGTGGTAGGTTTCATTGGTCTAACCTGTGACGAAATATCGTCTCGTAAATTCATTATGAATCTTTTGATCGCGCTGTTCTCTTCTATCTCTAGGGCCATTTTCCTTTTCGTTCCGGAAGGGTATTCTGCTTGTACCGCGTACACAAGGTCCTTATAGGCATCTCTGAAAATAAGGCTAAAAGTTTGAAACGTGTTTCCTCCTTATCTAATTGCGTACAATTTAGCTCTGCACAATTCAATTGAGCTTTGTATTCCGAGTTTAGTTTCTAAAGCTGAGTATAATTCGTCGTAACTTCCTATTGAGATGTGTCGTATAGCTTGTTCGGCGTTGTCTCTAATTTTTTCAGCTATTACAAAATCAAAAAGTAGGTCTTGATTGTCACAGCGTAAACGAGCTCTTTTTACTCTTTTTATCCATTCGTGGATACTGGCATCGTTAGTTCCATTAAGGATTTTATTCTTTCTTATCATATCCTTTGCTGGTGCTAGGAGAGTGATTATAGGGGCTGTTCTAGTGGGCAGCTCATTGGGTCGTTCCGTTGACAGATTTCTTGACAGTGCTGGATTCGTAAATGCAGTTTGCTGAGAGGTTGACTGTCTAATTTCTAATATCGGAAGCTCGGTGGATCGTGGTAGCTGTTTTATTATTCCTCGTCTAGGGACTTCAGTTTTTTGAGCGCCAGGGTCCGAATCGTCGTCTGTTATAAGTGCTGTATTTTTTGCAACTTGTTTAATTTCTCGTCTCCTGTTGTGATTTTCATCGTTGAGTGTAGCGAGTTCTTCCTTCATTCTGGAATTCTCGAGTCTCAACGCTTGCATTTCCATTCGCAATTGCTGAATGGGATCCAGAGTTAATAAAGAATCCGGTGCTGTGTGCGTTGGAGATTGTGCCCTCGACGTGGGTTGAGTATTGTTGGGCGAGGTCATTGCCGTAAGGAATAAAGGAATCAGATCGTGTGATGAATCAGAAGTCTCTTCAGTATCGTCAGTCGCGTAAGTTACACCGTTGTTATCTCGATACTTTGCGTATGCCAGCGTAAAATATCGGTCTCGCTCTTGTTATCTGATACGCGCGGTTATCGCTCACTTCGGATGTTTAGTCTTTTAATACAGTGGAATGCAAGGATATCGTCTATTATAATTTCTCTGATTCCAAAGTAATGGTTTCTATTATTGTTGAGGAAAGGCAGTGCTCTGGAGCACCAGGAGTATACCTTACCGGAATTGCCAAACTTCGCCTCGCCTAACGTGAAATTAACTTTGATTTCACGTTAGTCTCCTTCCTCAGACAGCAAGGAGGACTTATTCTCTCTGCAATTTGATACGATTTGTTTTTTATTTCAATGCTTACTCTTTCTAAATTCGCTGGATGGCTTGATCCTTTCTGGTTGGCAGCTGGGAGTCCGTGGAGTTCCTCGTTGTTAATCTGGATTTGGGCGTTGGCCGATGACTGGTCGTCGGTCTTCCAAGCGTTGTTACGCAGATGCGTCTTCCGCCTGATTGTGGGCCTCGTTCAATTTTTGAATTTCGGAAAAAACAGTGGCTTTACGTTGTATAGCGGCTACTCAATTCACCAACTATTTTTAGCTAACGTTTTCCTACTTTTCAGGTTGTCGGGTCACCCGTAGGTAGATCCGGAGTTCAAGTGAATTTCGTAAAATTCTGTCCTTTCTCGTCTTAAATTAATTCCGTAGAATTCCTTTCCAGGATTCGTCACAAGAATTGTTTTTATAGGATTTCTCTATTGTATCCGTGGATACAGAAATCGAAAAGGCAATCCTGGCAGGATCGCCAAAATGTTACGCGTAAAAATGCTTAGTTGACTTTTTTGTGTAAGCTCGAAGTCAATCTCTGACTTCGAGCACTTTATTTGGGATTATGAGTACAGGTCTAGAACTAAACTCCTCAGAGAGGCGGCGCTTTATATATGCTAATTAGGCGTAGAGTGGGGGTAATTGTCGGCTTGTAACACGGTATTTAAAAATAAATTTTTTGCGCTGTAACAATTTTTTTGAAAATGTCCAAAAACATGTTTTTTTTGGATTGAGTCATATGCACACATTAAAAATAAAAGTTAAATATGTCGAACTTGAAATTTATTTAGCTTGAACCAAAGTAACATTTTATCATTTTGCTTTAAAAAAAAAACTTTTGTCGTGATTTAGGGTTTTTGGGAATTCATATTTTTTTGCGATTTTGGAACGTTATACGAAAAAAAATGATTCCCATGAATAAAAAATAATAAGATGTTTCTTTGCTTCAAGCGGAAGAAATTTCAGGTTCGAATCAATACAAAAAACATGTTTTTGTACATTTAAAAAAAAATGTAATAAGGCAAAATTTTTTTTAAATTTAAAAAAGAGAGCAGAAGATGTTAACCGATTTCAAAATTTTTTTCTTGCCTTGTTTTGGATATCGGACCAGAAGTTGTTATCCCTCAGCTCAAACGATTCGATTAATTTTAGCATTTTTACTTCGCTCTACTGAAGCGTGTATTTTTAAAATTACATTAAAAATATTGATTATAGTAAGGAAGAAATGACACATCTTCGAAAGAAACATTTATGAGAACGATGTTAAACATATCAAAATTGTACATTTAACTAATTTTATTTTGTTCTTGGACTTTTTTATATCACTGAATGCATTTCCAACGACCTAAGTTATCCAATTTTTAAAAATAAATTCAATTGAAAAATCATTGAAAATTATTTTAAAATATAACATTTCTTATAAAAAGATTGTTTGTTCTTTTCCGCATATAAAAATAAATGTTTAATATTTCTCCTATTTTCCCCTTTTTCGTGAGAAAATCACCATATTTCTCGTTTTGGAGCTCCTTTTGCGCTGTGATCACTGTAATAATAATTGTGGCAGTCACTCAGTTTTGAATGATATACAATTATTGAACGGAAAATTATCTACGTTCACAAATAATTAAGTTAGTCACATTTATAACTCTTCCAAACTGAATTTCGATCATTATTATTGTCCTTAATCGCTTAATGTAATTCGAACTGAACAACTCAAACGAATTTACTGCCCTTTTTTTGCTGTTTACGGCCTGCAAACAAAACATTTCTGTTCTTTTGGCTTGTTTGAAAGGATCCTATACCCGGAGGATCCTGTCACATTACTATTATCCTGTAACATTATCATTAAAATACTCTCCATTACCATTTATGGGTTTTGGTGTTCCTCTTAGTCACTCTCCTCTTCGTTCTCTGCCTATCTGGCATGGTAAACCTTGTCAGTAGCAATGCTACGGCTAACATAGCCGTCAAATTCATGAGAGGAAAGCTCAAGCTCGACCGTGACGACAACGCGAGAACACCTTCGGTAGGGTCAATTCATTATTCATCAATTTATTATTATTGTTTTTTTTTGTTTAAACTTTTTCTCGGGTGAACCCGGTCTTTCGACATAGCCACGGACTAAGTCAAGTGACTGATGATATGAGGATGTTATAAGTTAATTTATTACGATGTTAAAAATCATTTTCAATGATGTTGTAGGTACAAGATTAAAAGCATGGTGTACTTTAGAGTTTGTTTTTACCGCTGTTATCCTTACACAGCGGCCGTGAGTGTTGGAGGTGACAACAGTCACCTCTGGATGCTTTCTTAGAGCTACCATGTGTCACGCCATAGGTTCTTAGTCGCTGGCTTCCTGATGGTCTAGGAAATTTCTTACAATGCAATAGGTGTTTACTAAACCGCCTTCTGAGCTGCCGCCAGTACCCTACTGACTCCTAAATGTTCAAGATGTTCAGTGCATCTTGCGTGCACATTGCCTGTAGCCGAAATCACAACAGGATGAATAGATGCATGTTTCACATTCCTCCACATTGCCTTTACTTCATGCCTTAGCTCGCTATACTTATGGATCTTGGTTGTATAGGTTGCCTGCAAATTTCGGTTGAGTGGACAAGCAATGTCGATGATGTAGACTCTTTCACCTTTTTTTTCTCGCATCACGATGTCGGGTCGATTGGCTCGGATGTAGTGATCCGTCTGGATAGTCATATCCCCATATAAGATGTAATCTTCACACTGTTAGAAAAGCGGAGTTAAAATCTACTCCGAAGCATACCCTATAAAAGTCCCACCGTTTAGAGTTAACGGTAGGCGGAGTAGAAGAAGATGAGTTAAAATGTAACTCTTAGAAAAGAACTCCTGAAATGCACTGTCCGGAGTTATTTCAGTCAACTCCGTTCTGACCCTATAGTTGTCCCACGACACCATCAGGAGTTGATTTGAAGGAGTAAATATCGCTAAAAAGAAACGCTGAAAGGAGTATTTCACTATTTAGAAATAGACTCCAGTACTCTGAAAATATTTGATGGTAAAACTCCAGGATTCTAGATGGTCGCTTGTCGAGTCTGTGCGATTCATTATTTAACATATAGGAAAGTGGAATATGTCGACGATAAAAAGAGTGAGATATGGCAACCAGACAAAGCGGGTGAAAAATGTTTATGAATCCGAATTGGGACACAAAGAATTCATAGACACCGGTAATTATAATTGTATATAATAATAATTATGAGCATATCCATGATGCTTTTGAATCTTTTTATACGACTTGAAAAACTTGTGTGGATTATTCCTTTTTAAAATTGGTCTTACTTGTATATAATGCAAATGAGTCAATTTAGAAACCCTTTATTATTGAAAATTAATACTAAATCCTCTTACTCAGAAATGCCCAGGAATATTTTTCGAATGCTCCGAAAGCGTATTGGAAACAATTTTCCAAGCATTTCTTTATTAATTTTAAAAGGAATAATACACACTATTTTTCTGAATGGTACGAAAGGATTCTATATTATATACAATTATACTTACCGGCGTCTATAATGAATTGTTCGTATCCCAGTTCGGATTCATAAACCGTTTTCACCCACTTTGTTTGGTTGCCATATCACACTCTTTTTATCGTCAACATATACCACTTTCCTAAATATTAAGTAATGAATCTCAACGACGCGACAAGCGACAATCTAGAATTATGCATTCTAGAATTTTCATGTTTTCGCAGCTTCGCACGCGGTGACTTGCAGCCATGATGTGGCGAACAACTGCGAAGAGAGTGTTTGCAAGTTTTCTGCGAACGCAGCTCCGAGCATAAACTCCGTAAAAAGTCCCGTCACGAATGATTAACTCCGGATTGAGCATGGTTTAAGATTTTGTTTCTGTGCGGTGCGAATTAATTATATTCACTCTGAATGCACTTCAGAACCTTTTGCTCTCTCTATTTTACTCTGGAGTAAAATATGCGGAGTTAAATGTATTCGATACTGAGTCGATTTTATACTCTGAAAAATTGTACTCTCAACTCCGCTAGCCATTTACTCCTCAAATTTTTAACAGTGCATTTTATAAAACGGGCCTTGGAATGTATCTATAGAAAGGCATCCATTCTGTTAAGCGTCCTAGGTTTAGGGAAGGTTGTTGATGTATAATGCCTGCCACATCATTATGTCTGTGCGTATATTCTCTTTCAGCCATTACGCGACAACCATCAATAATGTGCCCGATGGATTCGCTGGTATCTCCACATAATCGGCACCGGTCAACCACGTCTTGATGTAACACGTGTTTGCGATAATTCCTGGTGCTGGCAACCCTATCCTGAATCGCAATGACGAATCCTTCCGTTTCTGGATACAGGACTCCCTTTCTCAGCCAAATATTGGATGCCTCACTATCCACTTCATATTGATCTAACGTTTTGGGGTGTTCGCCGTGGATGGCTTTTTGTCTCCATTGCGTTTGTAATTCCTCTATGATTTCTGCCCAAATATTCAAGGCCCCCTCTGAGGACAAATTCAAGGGTGTGTAGTCAAGATCCGCTTTACAGATGGTGTTGTAAAGCGTAACATCTCGCTTGCTGTTAAAATAGTCTCGCAACTGTATAACTTGTGACTCACACAGTTTTCTGACATCTACAATGCCCATGCCCCCTCTATGTCGTGGTAGAACTACCCTTTCAATCGCCGAATTACTGCGTTTCATTCGGTGTTTCGTCATTTCTACGCAGATGATTCTGTTTAATCGTTCGAGGTAGGTGTTCGACCATTTGATGAGCCCAAAGGAGTACGTAAGGACAGCGATGGCATAGGTGTTGATTGCCCTGATCTTGTTTGCCGAGTTAAGAGAACTCAGTGGGTTCAACGCTAAACAGAACCATAATGCACTGAAGGAATCTCCTTGGAATATACCCGTCGTAATGCGTATTGATCCTTAGTTGTCCATGATCAAAATACTTTATTCCTATACCCCAAAGCATCATCGCATGACTTAGGAAGTCAATGATGCGTGGGCAAATTTTGTATACTTTTAAGACTTCAAGCAAATAGTCATGTGGTACGGAAGGAAACGCTTGCTTGTAGTCAATGTATGCCATGTGCACGTTTCTTTGATGTTTACGAGCAGTGAGAATATACCTTCTCTGCTATGATAGCTATAAGACATTTATATATTTTTGGAAGATAGGCTATCAGTCGAAATTCAGATGGATTTTGAGCGCCTAGTTTTTTAGGCAACATATACGTAGTACCCTGGAGCATAAAGCCTGGCATCAGATCTGGGTGTTCGATGATCTTCTGAAAACACCTTGTGAACGCAGGATGCACACTAGTCAGATATTTTTACTAGAAGTTGTGCACCATGTCCAGACCTGGAGCTTTCCAGTTACTTGCTTCTTTCAAAACCGCTGAAACATCTAAAGCTGTGATGTTAATCAGCTCCATTTCAGGGTTATTACTTGCTCTTGCTTTCTCTAGTTGGAACCACGCAGTGTCCAAATTGCTTTACTTAGTTTTTCCCCAAACATCCGACCAATAGTTAGTCATGTCTTCCAATTGAGGGACTTCGGTGTCTTGTTGGTTATTTTGCTTTGTACTGCGTTCACAATAAAACCTTCTTTCATCTGCCTGAAAGGTCCGATTTTGTCGCCTTCTTGCTCTACTTTTCTTGTACCGACGCAGTCTAGCACTAAGAACATCAAGTCTCTGCCGTTGGGAGTCTATAATCTCATCCGATATTGCTGGTGTCAATGTCTCGATGCACCGAGGGTAGATGGTTTTCATAACATGGTGTATCAGCTTTCTGGTTCGATTTCCTTTCTTATATTGAGTCAGTCGACCCAATTTGCACCTTACTTTGCTGACATCCATATCCAACCTGATCTTCCATGGTGGATTTCGCTCCCGTCCTGGGGCAAAGGCTGCATTTATAGGCCTAATTCTGCGGCCTAACGTTCTAACGGTTGCCACAGCTGCACAGTATACAAGAGTTTGAACCTCTAACGCATTTTGTGTTGCGTTCAAATGCCTAGGTAAAACCTTGCTGTTCAGGTGTTCTGTTTTTGCCCGCAGATCATTTGTGATGTTCATCTTGGGCTGTGAATGCCTTTGTATTGGCTCTACATGCCTGAACTCTAGTAAAGCATGACCGAAATTTCTTTCAAGGTGCTGTAGTTTTTCTGGGACTTCGCTGTTCAGATCATCGTTTATAATGTCACACTAAAACTTGGGGTATCAAATTGTTGCAGCTATTTTGATCTCGAATTTCAACTCAATATGATTCGCTTTAGAGGATCAACGAAAATTAAGGAGAACAACTTCAAGGCGTATTAGCATCAGTATACAAAACAGAATGATAGTTGACGATTTAAAAAAAATATTCCTTTCTGCCAAATTCAAGTTCTGCAAATCGATTATCGATCCTTGATCGAGATTTTCTGACATTTGTAAACAAACCTCCACAACCTCAGTAATCATAAATTTGAATAAACGGAGCTAAGTAAATGATTTTTTTAAATTGATTAACAATTTAATTTTATTCGATCATCAACAATTGCTCAATATTCAAGTAAGAGGTTTAAATAATTTTATAATGTGTTGGGTAGTTGAAGTTTTATGACAGATGATTGATCTCGAAATTTGAATCAAGTTGATCATGAATATAGGTATCAAAACGTTGCATCCTTTTGAACCATTTGCCGCATCAACTTGATACCTGGTAGTTTTCTGTGGTCCGGATGTGGTTCTAGTAGATCCGGTGCTTGATGTTCATTATCCCTAGCACCTATGCCTTCAGCTTCAATCAAGTCTTCGTTGTCCACATCTTCTAATGGAAGTCCATCAATAGGAAGCTGCTGTTCCACTTCCATTTTGATGGCAGCTATTTCAACAGCCGAAAGCAATCTGTTTACAGATATTGAGCGTTTTTCATCTCCTAGATTCTGCTCATTTATTCTTGCTTATTTTAATCGCCTCCTTGGTTGTTGAACCTCTGCTTCTGGTACTGGTTGTATTAGGCCATCTACCTCCGGAAGATGTGGTGGTGCTGGATCATCACCAGGTTCAGACACAACATTAATTGCCTGCTGTTTAATCTTCATTGCTCGATCTTCTGAGATGAGTAGATTAGTCCTGATGTCCTTCACCTTAGCGATAAGATCTCTTACTGCGACTTTCTCTATTTGAGGATACTTTGCGGCGAATTTTGTTCTAAAATTTTGTCCTTTTTTGCGTGAGGTTTCAAACTTCGCACTTTCATAATAGAGACGCATCAATTCCTCATTCATTTTGGTATCCCACTTGATGCTCTCCCACGGTATTTCTGTTGAAGTGGTTGGCTGCAAATAGCTAACGCTAGCCAAAGCATCCTCAGCAGACACAGGTGATGTTTCACTGCTTATCGTATGTCGCAGATGTTCTTGCTGGCCAGCTGTTTGATTAGTGAGATCTGTCTGACCATCTCGCAGCTCACCATCATCATCGTCCAGCATTCTCTGCCTGTCTGGCATGGGAAACCCTGTCAGTAGCAATGCTACGGCCAACATAGCCGTAAAATTCATGAGAGGAAAGCTCAAGCCCTACCGCGACGACAACGCGAGAACACCTTCGGTAGGGCTATTAGGGTTATTATTTAAAAAATGAGGAAGCTCATTTTTCTCTCAGGCTTCTGATGGTTATTGCCCAATATGTCGAAGGCATTTTTGGTTAGAGTTGGACTTTTTGTTTGTTTGAATATTATGCACGGGGTTGTCCCGGTATGTATTATCAGTCACGGACGCACGATTTTAATGCAATCAAGTGACCTGATAAGAGCGTGTGCCTTGACGTATTGGGCAAAGCCTGGTTTTTACCCCATTATTCACGGACTGGGTTGCAGTCAAGTGCATGATGGGGGGACCTACAGCTTAAGGTGGGTTCCGAACCACCAGAACCTCGGTAAAGGTACATAGAAACATTTCAAGAGGTACCGGCTCAGGGATTGAACCCCGGACCTCTGAGGTGAAGTCCGAGCGTCTAACCAACTGAGCCACCGACCCACTTGCTATAGTAATTTGGGGTAGGGGGTATAGATTTTTTAAATTCATCTAGACTTCTCGTGTTATTTATTTGAATGACACGTTCGTTTCGCAACACTGCTCTGACCCAGGTTGCTGATCAATCTCTCTAGCGATCACCCCAAGTGAAGAGCCTCACAAAATTATTATGTGTGGTTCTCCACTTGGGCCCATTAGTATCCAAGGTCTTTGTTTCAGGCGTCATACACTCTATTGTCACTCTGATTACAACCATTGGTCGCCACACTTTTCTGTCCTGGCATACTACTCTAGCTTCCTTCACGTAGTTTGAAATATAATATATAATCACAGTAATATTTGACATTTGCTTTACAGATTTCTTCGAGAGTTTGAAGTTTTTAAATTAGATTTTTCGATATGAAGGACATATATTATAAAAATTATTAGTAAATAATTATAAATTTCTTCTTTTGTAAATACTTAGCACACAGCCTGGCGCGCGGATCGCTTCGCTCGCAAGTTTGAGCGCGCCTAGGGCGCGCGACTGTTGAATGTCGCGCTTCGCGCTCGATCATATATTCATCTCGCGCTACGCGCTCGGAATTATTCACGTCACGCTTTACGCTCGGTTACTCTAGAATTTTGAACTCTCCTTTGGATAAAAAATTTGATGTTTCTCATTTTTTTCGTAGCTTGCGTTATTCGTCTAAAAATTTAATTGTTCTATTTTCAATACAGTTTTTTTCGAATAAAACAAACACTACGCGTCATATCAAAAAGTGAATAACAACAAATTTTTAGATCTTTTTCAGGTGCACAATTTTGGATTTTTTGCCTTTTATCGTATCTCACATAGTTTGACAGCAAAATGGAATTTTCGATTTTTTAATTATTTTTTTGTGCGATCAAAATTTGAATTTTTGATTTTTCAAAAAATTCAAAAAGTTGGTATGAAAATATTGTAGGGTGTTCAAAAAGAAACGTTTTTCTCCTCCTGACTTTTTTTCATATCGTGCGTTTTTCGGGTTAAAATGTTCATTTTCGTTTGTTTTATGGAATTTTGAAAATGCTATAACTCCGGTAATTTTTTTTTTATTTAAAAAAGTCACGAAGATAAATTGTTCGAATTTTTGAGTACTATAAATGGCCCTATATAGAATTTTTGAATGTTGGACAAAATGGTCTCAAAAATTTTCAAAATGCTCTAACTTTTTGAATTTTGATCAGAATCAGCTGGTTAACGAACTTGTTCTTTCTTTTTAGGCCCTAAAAAAGTGTGCCAAAGCACAATCTAATCTGATTATTTTTTCGAAAGTTATCGTGCCTACAGACTACAGACTACAGACAGACAGACATACAGACAGACACCTTCGTGAAAATCGTTTTTTCTGACTCAGAGGGTCTCAAAACGTGGAGATTTGATGAAAACCGACCAAGTCAAATTTTACATAAAACCAATACCTTCTCATTACAATGAGAATGTAACTAGTTAGCTTATGCTTAGAAAAGGGCCTATTTATTACAATTACTTGGTTTCGACATAAAATGATCCACACGTACACCTGGTGTAAAGGAAGTAACCGCAGTATAATTGACTTCGTTATTGCGGATGAAAGACTAAGAGAACCAGTAAAAGGTACAAGAGTAATGAGGGTTTCCGAATGCAATACAGATTTTACCTTTTAGTCTCCAAAATAAACTAAGGGTGGGGATGGAGAACAAAGAGAATAAAGCAAACGAAACAAACACGAACCAAGATTGAAAATTCACAGAAACTGGAAGTGCGAATAGATTTTTAGAATAAGATAAACGAACGTGTAGATAAGGCTACTTGGGAGGCGCTGGAGGCAATAAAGATATAGAGAGCGCTTGGCAAGAAAAGAAAAAGAGCGTACAAGAGAATATTAAACATCACAGGTTTAAGCGATGAGGAGGGAAATAGACTTGAAAATGATTACAGATACAAAAAGTGGGAAGTTAAACGACTAGTGAGGGAAAGTAAAGGTAAAATCAGAACAGAAGAAGAGAAGAAAATGCAAATCGACTTTGAAGGAAGCATGAAACTATTATTTAGAGAGATGAAGGAAAGTAAAAGTACAGAGTTTGGCAGCATGAGAAACAGCAAAGGTGAAATGCTATATGCTATAGACGGGATAGCAGATGCTTTAAAAGACTCTTTTAAAGATTTATTAGGAGGTGAAGCTGTAGGACAACAGAACTGCGACATAGAACATAATGCATTAGAAACCCCGATTGAAAGAGTCTGTGTCGCTGAGGTTAGGGATATAATGAAGATCTTAAAAAACGGTAAGGCTACTGGCGTAGACAGTATAAGCACTGAAATGCTTAAGGGGGTAGTCTGCGGTAACTGACGCTTTTTTTTAAAGCTATTTTCGCGATTCAAAAATAAAATAAAATGCAATGATTTCAAATTTTTTATATGTTATTATTGATATTTAAAACTGTACAAATTGTTTTCTTTTTTTTTTACAAAATTTGTTTAGGTTTTTTTACGGACAAAGTGAGCATCTTAAAAAAAAGGTATATGGCTGGCCCGGGTGATTGCGCCACTTCAGGACATCTGAATAAAAAAAATCAAGTTGATTATAGTTCTGTAGGCTTGTCATTCTGGCCTGAACTAGGATTTTTCATTTTGAGTGAAAAATAACAAAATGGCGGACTTCTAACTAAAATACAACTTTTTTTTCAACTTTCTTCCTCGGAAATCGGGCTATAAATCAGAAAATAATGATCATTTTCAGCAACATTTTTTGCCCTGCGACTCGATCTGGCTATTTTAGAATCGTTAGACGTTGCCTTCCGACTTTTTGCTGCTGTTGTGCGGCTTACAGCGCGCAACTACGAAGCGCTGTCGACTATGTGATGTAGCTTTGTGAATTTTGCATATTTCAGTCTAAAATATTTACAATATACTCTCAATATATTTTACTTTCGAAATATGTAAGAAAAAAAAACGATTTTTTGAAATTTAGTTACCAGACTACCAGTTTAGTTACTACTACGGTGGCGAGTACCTACCGCACAGGTTGTGCGAATTGATAAATTTATGTGTCGAGACGGGAGAAGTCCCAGACGATTATGGAAAAAAGCGATTATCGTACCAATATATAAATGAAAGGCAGATAAAAGCAACTGCAATAATTACAGAGGTATCAGCTAATTACGTACCGTAAGTAAAATGTACTTAAAAATACGTATTCGCAGGGTAATTAGGGTAAAGCATTTGACAAGGTAAATAGAGGTAAACTTTGGGAAGTCCTTAAAAATGCTCGGAGTCAATGGATAGCTCCAGAAAGCAATAAAAACAATATATATAGGTAGTAAAAGCGAGTGTAAGGGTTAATGGGAAACTGAGTGACTGGTTCGATATTATGCAAGGCGTGAAACAAGGATGCGTTATGTCCCCATGGCTATTTATAATATTTATGGATAAGTGTATAAGAATGACCCTCTTCGACGAGAAAGGTGTAGATCTCGGAACAGTGAGGGTACGTTGGTTTGCTTTCGCAGATGACAAGATTGTTATGGCAGAATCAATCGAGAACTTGCAAAAAATGTTGAATACGCATAATACAAGCATAAAGAACATCCCTAGCGAAAGTTTCGGATAGGAATTCATTTCGAATCATTCCGAATTCTTCCGGAATCTGTATCCGAACCAACCCGAACCAGCCCGAACCAATCCGAAGAAAGTTCTACATTTCGTTCAATGCAAATCGGTAAAAAATTAATCCGGCTCAATCCGAACTTCCAATTCGAACTAATCCGAACCAAGTTTTCAATTTAAATGAATCCGAATCAATCCGGAGTCGGATTGACCTAAACCGATTTTCAATACGAATAAATCCGAATGGATTCGAGTTCGGGTTGAATAGGATTCATTCGGATTGAAAATAGGTTTAGGTCAATCCGAGTTCGGATTCACTCGAATCGCAGATTTGGTTCAGATTGATTAGGATTGAATCGGATTGAGTCAGATTAATTTTCAACTGATTTCCATCGAACAAAATGTAGAACTTTTTTCGGATTGGTTCGGATACAGATTCCGGAATGATTCGGATGCCGTCGGATTGGTTAAGATTGAATTCCTATCCGTTACTTTCGCCAGGGACAGGCCTCAAAATTAACGCAAATAAAACAAAAATCATTGTGTTTGGAGGAAAAAGTGAGAAAACAATTTGCAACATTGTCCTAAATACTCAAATAATGAGAGATTAGAACAAGTTGACAAGTACGTATATCTGGTTAGCCTATTCATGAGCGACGGAAAAATAAATGGGGAGTTAGATAGGCGCATAAATAAGGGTTAGAAGGTTATTGGTAGAGCAGAGTCCATTCTCAGGAATAAAAAAAATATCAAAAAAGCTAAAGTAGCCATACATAATTCTATATTTGTACCGACATATACCTGTTGCGAGACATATACCTGTCAAGAAAAGGGCAAGAGTAAAATCAAAGCAATTGGGGGGAAATTTCTGCGCATGTTCGGACATGTTGAAAGAATGAAAGATATGGTCAAGTAAATTGCAGAATGCCCAGAGGTAGACCGCCGAAAGAATGGTTAGAATATGTGAAGGAGACACTAATCCGAAGAGACATAAGAAGCCATAGAAACACAAGAGCTTGCATGAAAAAAATGCATGGACGTGTAGAAAGCTAGAGTAGTATGTCACGACAGAAAAGTGTGGCGACAAATAGTTTGTAAACGAAGTGGCAATGGAGTGAATGACGCCTAAAACAAAGACCTTGGATACTAATGGGCCCAAGTGGGGAACCGCACATATCAACTTTGCGAGGCTCTTCACTTGGGGTGATCGCTAGAGAGATTGATCAGCAACCTATGGGTCGGAGCAGTGTTGCGGAACGAATGTGTCATTTAAATACACTGAGAAAAATGGATTATACCCGGTAATAAACAATATGTTACCGGATATAATCTTGGACTATTAACTATGGGACAACGATCCAGATTATTAGAACTACAATCTATAGATATTAAGAAATAGATATTATAGGATAATATCTTGGATTATTAAACTTTATAATCTGAGATAATAAAATCTATAATCCAAGGTTTTAAAATCTAATATCCATATTAGAATCCTGGCACACTAGATAACCTCCAACATATATAATAATTTTTGCAAATCTATTTATAAACCTATAAAAAATTTTGATAGACGAGCTCCGAATTGGAACTGGGAACAAATTTTAATTTTTTAAACACACAATAAGCAGGAAAGTGGCTATCATAAGACTACAAAAACGAAAGTAAAGGAGGCTAAATTTCTGTACTTGTACAAGTGGCAGTGATGTGTAATGAAAAGAAATATAAACTTACCCATTTTCAAAATCTAATTTACGTGTGATTTAGCAGTAATAATCATTTCATCACTGAATTATTACTTGTTATAATGCGAACGGATGCTTATGACACGCGCCACGATGCGACGTACGATCTTAGACTACACAGACTTCTGCATATTTTAAAATCTAAGATGTTACAAATTAATGCCTGAAGATTATAAGAATGTAACATCTAGAGATTATATCTGGTAACATCTTCATATATTAGAAAAATATTATAGATTATACGCGCTAATATACTTTTCTGTACGGTGTATTATTCTTTAATTCTATTATCCAGTTCGTATAATCCATTTTTCTCAGTGTAAATAACACGAGCGTTCTAGATCAATCTAAAAAATCTATACTCACTACCCCACATTACACCATTCCTCACCGAACAAATCACGCTTACCCAGAAAGGGAAATGGCTTAACGGTATAATAATAATGTGTGGATGGATGAAATGGATGTGGTGACCCCATCGCCCGAGAGCTCCGGCTTTTGCAGTCAGCCACGTTGCTTTGGGCTAACTCCCCAATGCAACGAATTATGCGGTTGCGATACCAGTATCGCGCAGTGCCACCCACAATAGGCCTCTCTCGGATGGAGGCCATGGTTCAGTTGGGAGTGGCAATAGGAACGAACTCAGGAGGGACCTTCTTACCAGTTGGCAAAGAAGCTCACCAGCGCGAAGAGGATTCATGAAGAGGTTACATGATCGTTGGGTCAATATGCACCCGGAATATGCTCATAAAACGCCTCAGTTATTTGAGATCAGGCATCCTCTTTGCGAAAAAAAGGATATGAAGCTCTTTAACAACAAGAAGAGGAGCAACATCCTCCACCGAACATTCTACCCGTTCCAGCAAGAACAACTTTGCAGATAGACGATAATGCTAACATGAGAAGTAGGAGATCTATCCACCAAAAAGTCTTTCTCAGGATGGACAAATTAGCTGAAGCTAATACTGCTCTCCCCGATTTACTCCCCGGAGATGTTAATCTCTGGAATCTGAACTGTGTAGTTTACGAGAAGGCGGTATTCCTGCTTGAAAATTGAAACGGCGAGACGGCATGCATCAAATGTTCAGTGCGTGATAAGCTACATAACAGCAAATAAAAAGTTCACTACAAAAGTTAGGGCACTTGCTCGAAACTTGAGGAAAGCTAATCACACGCTGAACAAGTGTAAACTGTCGACCATCAAGCAGCACTGGACGCAAAAAATAAGATCTCTTCCAACAGCGAAACAGCGCCTTGAACGGCGAGTTAAGTGGATTCAGGAAAATTCTACCTTTTCTACTAATCCTTCCCGTCTGTTCAATAAAGCGTCATGTGTAGTTAAAAATCCGCCTAGTCAAGAAGAGATTCAAATCTTCTGGGAGCAAGTATATGGAGATACTTATCAGCTAAATGAAGACGCTTCTGATATATCACTCTTTCGTAACTTTTGCCAAAGGCAAAGGTTACAAGGTCCAGAGGAAGAGTGTCCACTAATTACTGCTGAAGAAGTGGAGAAAGATATCGCTAGAACTAAGAACTTTTCAGCGCCAGGGCCAGATAAAATCAACAACTTTTGGTGGAAGAAGTTTACTTCTACGCACCAACATCTAGCTCGTATATTTACTACTTTCTTAAACGGAGAACCACCCGTCCCGCAGTGACTAGTGGAAGGACGCACGGTATTGATCCCTAAGACCGAAGATTTGTCAAGTCCAAAGAACTACAGGCCCATAGCTTGTTTAAACACCAGCTACAAGCTATTCACTGGCATCCTCAAAGAGAGGATATTAACATCTATCGAGCCGGTATGGAGTGTAATAGTTGAACAATGTGGATGCAAGAGAGGGCTGGCAGGTTGCAGGGAGAACCTGTTAATAGACAGGTGTATTACGCAGGCCTCGATCAGGTATCGACGCAATCTGGCCATGGCTTGGATTGACTACCTACCGTAAGGCATTCGATAACACGAGCCATGAGCTCTATTTATTAAGCTCCTTCAGTGCATGGAGGTGCATCCAAAAATAGTGAGATGCATAAAAGAGCTTATGCTCTTGTGGCGGCCAAGATTTGTCATAACATCTGACAAAAGACAAGTGACTACAAGCTGTATCACATATAAGAGGGGGGTCTTTCAAGGAGACTCTCTAAGTCCGATACTTTTCTGCATCTCCCACTTGCCTCTATCTATTGTTCTCCGAGGCAAAAGCTCTGGATACCTATGTGGCCCACCGAACAGAAGAAATTGTAAGTTCAACCACCTTTTATACATGGACGACCTTAAACTCTTTGCTTCCTCAAAAAAGGACCTTAACATCCTTGTAGTGGCGGTAAATAGGCATTCTTAAGCGATTGGCATGAGCTTCGGACTGGACAAGTATGCCTGCGTCCACCTACACCAAGGAAGATTAGAAACTACATCATCCCGTTACGATCAGGATGTTCAACTTATAGGCGGAAATACCATTCAACATCTTGGTATTGGCGGAACATATACATATCTTGGAATACCGCAAGCGGAAACCCAAAATGTGCATAACTTAAAAACGGCCCTTGGAAAAAAGTATCGCCAAATTCTCAGAAAAATTTGGGCTTCCGAATTATCTGGAAAGAATAAGATCCAGGTGACCAATATGCTGGCCGTTCCCATACTGCTCTACACGTTTGGTGCAGTAAAATGGAACGTCGATGAGTTAAAGCAACTTGATCGAAGCACACGCAAGATGATGACAATTCAACGAAGTCTTCATCCTAGATCTTCCGTACCTCGAATATATCTCCTTCGCGATAAAGGGGGTAGAGGCTTGCTAAGCTTAGAGTGTCTTCATCGAAGAACGGTTCTGGCTACAGCCTGCTCAGTTCTAAAAAGCACGGATTCCCTTATGCGACTCGTACATCAACATGAAGTCTCCAATGCTGCGGCGTTTCTATACCATGCCGCAAATAGGGCCGCAGAGGAGCTTGACCTCCCATTTAATTCCAGTGACACTGCACATGGTCTAGCATCGCTAACCACCTCTGATGCTCAAAAGTCGTATACAGGAAGCAGAACATACGCTCCTACTAAGAGAACATGCTGACAAACCCCTTCATGGTAAGTTCTACGGCATCATACGTAGAGAAGAGCTCTCGATGGGTATGTCCAACATGTTTCTCAAGTTATATATAGACACCTTAGTTTACCGCGAGCGCATAATGAATGTACCTGTAAGCGATACCAATTGCCGAGCGTGGAAGCAAGAGCCAGAAACACTTGGACATGTTCTCAGTGGATGCTCTAAATATGCATGCTACGCGTACATAGAGAGACACAATTCAGCTCTAAAAGTGTTATATTACCATCTTAGGCATTTCTATGGTGTTGATCTATTGCACATCTTGCCATACGCCCAGGGGGAACTCGAGTCCGTTCTGGAGAATGATCAGTGTAAGATCTACTGGAATTTCTCATTCTCCACCACTCAACGTATCAGTGCTACGAAGCCTGATATTGTCCTCCAAGATTTGAAGAACAAGATCATTTTCATCATACCTCAATCGAAAATTCGACTTTCGACGCCTGTGGAGCGGGTCGAAAATCGAATTTTCAACCC
>CAKNXH010002124.1:241403-273299 GCA_932178445.1 Andricus quercusramuli | reverse complement strand
GGATCACTCCATCTGGTCCGTCAACACTGTTCCTCTTAACATTCTGCAAAGATTGGTAGCTCTAAAAAAGTTTCCAGAGGTGAAACCTTCATCTCCAGCTGTCTTGTCTGCCGCGTAAGGACATCCACGGCTAGAGACCTGACTCCAAGGAACAGTGTTGCCCGATGTTCTCACGCGTAAATTTCCCGCTCTTGCTTACCTTCTAGGACAGAAGGAGCAGAAGCGGATGACGTACACGTTCCAGTAGCTTCGGGATTGGTGTCTTTAAGGAACCATGATCGTAGCTTCCGGAGCCTACAACTTCTATAATAATAAATATAATAATAATCTTTGCCAAGTGGGACGATGGTCGTGGAGGTTAAGGCGTAGGCTTTAGACCCACTCCGTCGGCTTGCGGGTTCGATTCCCGCCTCGCACTCTGGAAGAGCCTCGGTGACCCATGCGGTGAACACTTGCCTAGCAAGGGAGTTGTTCATCTCCGGAGAGTCGTGGGAACCGGTACCTCTAGAGAAAAAGGTTCTCTAAGTACTTAAGGCTGTTGCTCTTGGTGGTTCGGAACCCACCTTAAACTGTAGGTCCCTCTCCCACCACCAAGTAAGTGTGTGTGGGGGGGGGGGGTGTAAAGGAATAGGGAAGAGATACAAGATAAATGTAAACCCTTAGGGGACACATTAGAAAAAAATGAATAATCTTTGCCTTAGAACTATTCTTATTTTTCAATTTTGAGAATAAGAAATTATTCTGTTTATAAACAGAAATATTATAATTATGTTGATTTTATTTATTAACTTATCATATTAAACAATTTTTTATTTATACTCAGCTCAAGTTCGAACCTGAAAATAAAATTTTAGAAGTGTTATTCTTTATTCATAAAATTTAACCCTTTCGTTTTATTCGGTCTGGGTCTCGTTTTATTCTCTGAGGTAAATTACATCATCCTAATTCTGTGTCGCGGGTGGGACGAAAATTTTATTGGATTTTTCCAAGGGAACATTTATTGGATTGATCCAGGGGATCATCGATATATCCTCGTGAACCTTTAGACGTTTCGGGTAAGTTTCGAGGTGGCTCTAAACATATTTAAGAAAAATGTAGTTTTGTACACGTTTTCTAGAGTTTCTAAAACACAATTAAGCTTCGTACGTTATAGGGTATCTAGTGATTCTCATAGCTTCTCGAATTCACAATTATCCCTTAACATATAAAATAGTCCACTTACATGCCTTTTCATGAGGCGATTTTTTTATTCCAGAATAATCTAAAATCTTGAAGGCTTCTTCTGTCTTGTTCAACTTAGAAGGCTTCGAGTTTGAAATTACACAATATTGCACGCATGAATATAAAATTATTCAGATTTAAATATTAGTGAACGATGGCATGTATTTTTGATTTTCTGGTTTTTATTGTCATGGCAAGTCAATAATAATAAAAACGTCAAGAAAACCGAAAACACAGGTTACCGTTTATTAACTTAAAACCTGCCGAAAACCCGAACGTCATCCCAGTTTAAATTTTATTTCTCCAGAGTTGTTTCACTTTGAATACTTACTTAACTTAAAAGTTCAGTTTAAAATACTTGAAATTTATAACAAAAATATTTAAATATGAACATTCAAAGAACAGGGAAAAATGTTCGAAGAATGGGAAAAATCGAGAATTGACAAATTATTATAACAGAATTTATATACCTACCTCATTAAATCCACGTTCAGGACTATATTCCAAAACCTGACTCTCACAATTGGACAGAGTAGGAGTCGAAATAGAAATTAGCCTATATCAAAAGTTACCAATTCATTCGTACCCAAAAAATGAACTAAATTCTCTTGTTTTTTAGATTGAAAAAATTAAACTTTTACAGCCCAACTAATTTTATTTAGCATTTCAAACAAGAGACTTACGTTTATTTGTTTTTCTATAAAAAGCGAATCGGTAACATTTGATGGACTAATTTTCGTTTTGAGTCCATTCTAAAAGATTAGTTTTGGAATATACCATTAATTTCTATGTTTATTTTTTTATTTTCAATTGTGTTCAGTTTTCTGCATCGTTGATCGAAAAAAGAGAGTTGTTTAAAATTGACGTCAACGCCATTTCTGGTGATCATAATATCACAATAAGGGTCTCAAATATCTTTTTTGCGCATATTTTGTTTCTTATATGCAATTTTTTCTACAGATGTTATATAAATTTAAAGTTTGTATCTTCTGTAAAATTAAAAACATTAATAAATTTTGATAAAAATAAATATTTAAATACAACATATCTCGTACAAAATTCAAAATTAAATTTTTTGTAATTTTTTTTACTATTTTGAACAAAATTTTTGAATTTTCAAAAGAGTAAAGACCTTTGAGGGCGCTGAAACTCAAAATTTAATTTCCTCATTTCAGTCCATAATAAGCAGTAGAATTACATCTTTTTCAGATAATAATTAGGGCTTATTCCTATTCTTAATCAAACCTGTATTCGGGGCGAAAAATTGAATAATTTCAATAGTTTTTGTAAAGTCCGATGCGAAGGTTTGCTTTAAAAATTGGAATTTTTTCCGTATACTGATCGACTGATTTTTTAAAAATTACGTATGGATTTGCTAATAATTTAAGTTGCTCAAAAATGTAATTTTAAAAATTTTGTTCATAGGGACTATTTTCTAATCTCGAAAGCCAAATTATGCCCAAAAAATTGTCAAAATAAAATTTCGTCCTTAAAAAGTAAAATAATTTTATAAAAAAACATTAAATGATATTATTTACATAAAAAAGTCTGCACGCTACGCGGGCACATTCCAGGGACTGAGAGTGAATCCCAAGCGAGCCAAAAGTGAGCCTGTAATTGCGCTCTTTAAGAGATATACTCTGTGGGAGAACTGTAGCGTCAATGAGGGGTCCTCCAATCCCTCCATGTCGGAGTTTTCCCTCCGCAAACAAATCGGGAAAAGATTCACGCAGGCCCGTAGGTCCCGGGAACGGAACCCGAGGAGAGCACGTTTGGACTGAGCGAACTCTGCCCCCACTCCGGTATGGATAGGATCAGCCAAGGATCGAAGGACCGGAAAGATCGGCCTTCTTGAATCTCTGGGGGATTCGGCTCTTTAGGGAGCCGAATCCTAAGAGCTAAAACCCCAATACGGTTCTCAAGAGATCGATCTCTTAGTGAGTCCAAATCTGACTCTTGTGATGCATCTTTCGGAAAAGAAACTTTACTGGATGGCGCGACATACAATATTTTCTCGAATCATAATAAATAGTGACTAGTTCGAATTATTGTTGCTTAATGCATTTTTATTCATTTTTTTTAATAAATCATCGTTCATCAACATTTCACGAATACCTACTTTATGAACTAATTTGCATCAGATACATAATTTTGATGTGTTGAAATATTTTCTTTTTTTATGTAGATAAGTCGAAAAATGAATGTTTAAACAATTGAACAATTATTGAAATAATACATATTTCTTGGAGTATACAGATTGTATAGAAAAAGCAGGAACATTTAATGTGGCCCAATTTTGAAAAGATTTTAATGTTTTCATTTATATTGCTTTGTTTTCTGAGAATACTGTTAAAAAATAGTGTGTATTATTTTAACAACTGTGAAATTCTTAAAATGAAAATTGTTAATTATATTTACGAAATTGTGGATTTCAAACTTTTTGTTTAATTTTGGCATCCACTCTTGCTGCACTCTACAGAAATCACATAAAAGGTATTGAAGAAATGAATAATCGATTGCAAGAAGTGAAATGTTTGCTGGATGACATTTGAAATATTTATATTTGTTTGCATTTTTTTGTTTTCAAATTAGAAATTCATCTGTTGCAAGAGAAATTGCATCATTCTTGAAGAAAAATGCAACTGTTTGGTTGAAAATAAATCTATGTTGTTAAAAATTCATACTTTTGATTGAAATTTCGACTTTTTTGTTGAAAATTCAACTATTTCTTAGAAAATTCCCTTTTTGCTCAAAATTCATATTTTGGCATTAAAAAAATGAACTGAAAGCTTCTCTGCATGAAAGTTCAATTAAAAAAATTGACATTTTTAGTAACAATTCATCTGCTGCAGTACAGATTTCATTTTTCTTAAATAAAAATTCAACTACTCGGTAATAGTTAAATAATATAATTATTTTTTATGCCATAAAAATCCAATATATAGATTTTGCAGATATTTAAAAATATGAAATAAGTTTTTGTAAAAAAAAAATGAAGAAATAAGTTTTCGAAAATCTCTTGTAATATGCCGGGTGTCGAACTTCTGATGTAACTTCCTATTAAATTTTGATAACTTTGTCCCGTTGTCTTAACACCTTGGTCATCTAAAAGTTTTTTTTTTTCATTTTTGTCGGATATGAATTTTAATTCATTACATCGTCATGTTTATTTCAATAAAACATGAACAATTTTTCGACAATAAAAGTGCTTCATACGTTAATAAATCGTTGCAAAAAATGAAATTTGTATATGATTTTACTTGCGATCAGGCTACGAAATAATGATTGTTTATTATTTCAAATGATAAATAATACGTGAGGCTTCATTACCATTCACTCAATCAATAGATAACCAAAATAAATTAAATAAATCATTTATTATAATATCTCATTTGCTGGAATATCATTAATATTATAAATCGCATTTTACATATTATAATTATGATGAATTCAATATAAATTTATTATAACTTCACTAATTCAAGTAAAAGAAAATGTTTTTAACCATTCTCAAAAAAATCGTTCTTCATGTTCGTTTACCTTCAACAATTATTGTTAACTATCTACAACATGTAATAGTGTATAATTAATTATTGCTTCAGCATTTGTGCAATTTTGTATTGTAATTTCTCAAATTTTTTATTGAAAAATTATTATTGTCTGAATTCACTTATGTAATTTTTGTTCAAGTGCAAAACGTGATTCAGCCTGGAAACTAGCTAAAATCTGGACAATTATATATATATAAAACTGTACTGGCTTTAGCATGATTCAAGACTGCCACGGAATTTTTCCACACGAGATGCAACCATTGGGTAGAGAATTCAACATTTGTTAAAAAATCATCCTTCTTGGGCAAGTCATCGAGACTTCTTGGTTGGTTAAAAATTCATATTTTGATCATGAAAAGTCAACTAAAATCCTTTTGAACATACAATTCTACTATTTTTTCCCAATTAATCTTTTTGATTTATAAATTCATCCGCTTAAACGAAAATTTCTTATTTTTAAATGAAAATGGAACTTTTCGGTTACAAATTATTCTCTTTTGCTTGAGTATTCAACTATTTCATTTGAAAGATTTGGTTGAATCACTTTGTGATATATTTTTCGTTGAAAATTCATCTCTTTGATTGACAGTTTAACTATTTCGTTGAAAATTAATATTTCTGAATTGAAAATTCAACTACTGTTGTAAAAGTTAAACTACATTGTTAAAATTTTTCATTGATCTTTGTTGGCTGAAAATTATCCTATTTTGGTACCAAAAGAAATACTTTTTTTGGTTTGAAATTTCATTTTTGTTAGGTAAAAATTCATCAGTTTCGTGGAAAAGTAATTTTTTGCTGAAGTCTTATTTTTTGCTTGTACATTCCAGTTTTGTAACGAAAATTCGTCTTTTGGCTTGAAGGTTCAACAATTTGGGTAACATTTTTTCCCTCTCGTGAAAAATCTTTATTTCTTGAAAATTGGTCTTTTGGCTTTTAAATGACTTTTTTTAAAAATGAATTGCATGTTTTTGGATTGAAATATAAACTATGACACTTTTTGTTGGGAATTTATATTTTGAGGTTGAAAATTCAACGATTATGTTAGAAATTCAAGTATTTAGTTAAAATGCTATCTTTTATAGTAGAAAAGACATTTTGTTGTTTAAAATGAAGTAATAAATTTGAAAAATTTAAATTTGAATCTGAAGTACTGGTTTATTCCGTTCATAAAAGGTTCTAGGTTAAAAGTATTTCCAAATAAAAATGATGCTATTTGAATACTAATGATGAAGGGCAATGGAAAATTAGACATTATTAAAACATTTTTGCAAACAGGAAAATTATATACACCAAGAGTAGGGGTGGGGGGGGGGGGGTGTAGAAAAAGGTTCTGACATTTGTTACAGGAAGGAGGGCGTCTCAGAAATGGCCTATAATCCGTTACGTAATTCAACTACCGTATACGGCCCCTTACGCATATCTTAAAAAGGAAATAGTTTCGAAATATATCCTATCTTTTTGTTTTGAACCACAAATTTCGACGATATTTTACATTATAACTCGTGATCTTGAATAAAACTGCACAATTTTTTTAGAAATAATAGAACAAGATTTTATGAAGTTAATTCCTGTATTTTATTTATTTGTAGAATTAAATGTCTTAATAATTCACGCTTCATGCTCAATAATAAATTGCTGCATTATTGTGTTATTGATAACTAATAATATATAGTTATGTTTTGAACATGCGTACAATATGATTTTGCATTATTCGAAAATTGCTATTAAGATTTTAAAATCAGAAACTCAGACTTGAGAACATTATATTGCATGGACCAGAGAGCTGAAACTAGGATTTAAACCTAACTCGTTCGGATTACAGTCCACTCCCTTCGGGATCGTTTGAAAGCATCTTCGGTTGAGTTCTGATCAGGAGTAAAACCTTCCGGCAGTCTGTAGGTTTCGATCTTTTAGAGATTCGATCCCGGGTACTTTTTTTCATCAGTACACAAACTAAAGGATCGATCCTCTGTACCTGCTCTCCTCGGGAGTCAAACGATGACCGGCTTGTGCCACAACCCATCCCTTCCTGAGTGCTTCAGAGGGAGGGAGCGTCAACGCAGGATGGGATCACCTCGGGGATCACTTTCTCCCTGCAGTACATGTTTTCTGATCTCGAGAAGAGTTAAACCTAACGATCTTTTTTCGTCGGCTCAGGGATCAAAACGATCAAAACGTTTTGCTCTCAGTCCCTGGCACATTCTCAGCCCGCGCGGCTCGTTTCGCTCGCAAGTTTGAGCGCGTCTAGACTAGAGCGCGCGACTTTCGGTTCTCGCTCGATAATGTAGTTACCTCGCGCTACGCGCTCGATCTTTGCACATCCCCCACATTTTTGCACAGACTTTTTAAAATTAAAGGTCCAATCATCGACAACTGTATTTTGGTGATTGTGAGTTCTCTTTTGTTAAAACTTCTTCGGCTTTAACGAAGACATTCTCATCACTTTTCTCGTGCTTTGCATTCGATTTTGTCCAAAATGCGAACTTTTATGCATTGTTCAACACCGTTATATCAAATGAATATTACATTTATTTATGTACCTCGGCCTGGGATTGCTTATTTAGATCTTGCAAAATAAAGTACAAATTTTATTTGTCATGATTACTTTAATGTTTTTGTTCCTTATTTTGCATTGAATTTCTTCCTCAGCTACCCTGACAATTTTTATATCATTTCAATAAATGTATATGTATTAAAACATACGTATGTTCATTGACTTGTTTTTGTAATTAAAAACAGTGAGCATCCTATAAAAACCAATTTTGTTATTATACATTTTATTGCAAATTGTGTGGTTTTTCCATAAATTTAATTTGTTTATTTACAATGTTTTTTTTAAAGATTTTAACCAAAAATACGCATCCTAGCGTAAAGTGGTTCCAAGTAAATTTGTAGATACAGTTTAGACTAATATTTTTGTTAGATGAAATATTATTGTAGCTTCTGTCGTTTTTCTAACAAGTTTATTTGTTTATTTTGAGTGTATTTTCATATCAAAAGTTTATAACAAATTTGTAGATCTTTTTCGTCTCTTGTGTGGTTTTTCAAAAAACTTGATTTTTTTATTCTTAATGTTATTTTTTACGATAACAACAATAACTACGCGTTCTATCAAAACATTATTTATGACAAATTTGTAGCTCTTTCTTGGTTGAGAAATTTTTTTTATAGCTTGTTGTGTCGTTTGTCCAACAATTTAATTATTTTATTTTTTACGATTAAAAAAAAACTATGCGTCCTATGAAAAAGTGATTGCTTACAAATTTGTAGATCTTTTTTTAATTCACAATTTTTTCCTAGACATCTGTTTTCGTATCTTGTGTCGTTTTTCCACCAATTTAATTTTTTTATTGTCAACCCTTCGATAGCACACTTCCCGACGCGTAACATAGCTGGCATAATAGGGTCTTTTTGACCCCAAGCGAAAAAGGCTTCCCGCAAAGAGTTACTTCAAAGAATTCTGTGGGTTATTTAGTTAAAAATATATTTTAAATATGAACAAAAGATTGTAAAAGTTAAACAGTAGCGAAAAGTGACATTTTTGACGAAGAATAATAACCGTTAATATCATTTTCCATTTACCATTAGTCCCATTTTTAAATCTTGAAGGGACTTAAATAAGTTTTAACATGCCTGGGGTCTTTTTGATTCCAGTGTGCCATCGAAGGGTTAATGTTATTTTTCACGATTAAGACGAAAATTACGCATCCTATCAAAAAATGATTAATAACCAATTTTTAGCTCTTTTTTGAGTTAACAATTTTTGTCTATTTTTTTCGTAGCTTGTGACGTTTGGCCAAAAATTAAATTATTTCCTTCTTAATGCTGTTTTTTACAAATAAAATAAAAACTACGCGTCCTATCAAGTGATTAATAACAAATTTGTAGATCTTTTTCAAATGACCACTTCTTTTCTATTATTTTTTTCATATCATGTGTAGTTAGACCGCTAAGTGGAGTTTTTTATTTTTCATAATTTTTTGTGTGCGATAAAAATTTGAATTTTCGATTTTTCAAGAAAATTAAAAAAAAAAGTTACGACAATCTTGTAGGGTGTTCAAAAAGTAACGCTTTTCTCCTCTTGACTTTTTTCATATCGTGCGCTGTTTGGCTTAAAATTATCATTTTCGTTTTTTTTTCAATTTTGTAAATGCTATAACTTTAGTCATTTTTTTATCGAAAAAAGTCATTAGGATAAATTGTTCGTCTTTTTTATTACTACGAATAGCCGTACATACAATTTTTAAATCTTAAAAAAAGTGGTCTCAAACATTTTGAAAATGCTCTCACTTTTTGAATTTGTAGCCAAAATAGCTGGCTAACGATAATTCATGATGAATAAAATGATAAATTATTATCATTTTATTATTTCATTAAATAGATTTTAAAAAAATAAAACTTTTTTTCAAATACACTTATATAGAAAAAGTTATTTGTTATGAAGCTATTAGAAAAATAGGGCAAAAATTGACCGAATCCCATGCATTTCGTCCGTTGCTTTCCCTTCAGTACTCAACGAAGTGAAGTTGGTTGGGGGTTGAAGTTAAAATACCTTATTACATGTTTGAATCCTGCTAAAACGTGCTAATAGGCTAATCAAATTCAATCCCATGAAATTTCAGAAAATAAATGAAAAATCTAAATTGTACTCATAAAAAAGCCATAAAAATTCTACTCAGTAAAAATATTTTTTTCTGGAACATTAATAAAAAAACAAAACGAATTTTAACGCTCAATTGACTCCTTGTATTTTCTAAGAAAAGGATGACTGGAAATATACATATAAAGTTGACCGTAAATATTTTGATCCGTGCGACGAGTGCAAACGAGTGCGACTAGTGCGAGAGTTCACGCTGGACGTGCAACGTATTTTACTCTCATGTTTACTTTTTATCGGTAATTGTTTATTTTTGACTGAAAGAAAATCCACACGTGCAGGTATGATTTTTGTACAAAAGGGGCTATTTAAGTATTACATCCAAGCATTTTATGACAAAGGGTGGGGGTGGGAGGTTACATGGATGCTTTCAGCTATATAGAATATAGATATTTCCAATGCCAACACGTGCGTAAAGGTTTGGAGGGGGGAGCAAAAATTATGTTTGCGTAATACGCCGAGCATAATCTGATTTTCTCTGAAATAATATGGCTTCGGAACTTTACTTTTTGTCTTCACGTTCCGTAAAAATCTGACTATTTGTACCGACATTTCAGTATAAATAGCCCCTTTTCCATCAGCTCTACTTGTGCCGAAAAATGCGGCTATTTGTACCGAAATTTCAGTAACCTTAGCCAAGGCCTTCGTTTTTAGGACTAGGTTGAATAACTGATTCGCCAGTTCTCAAAAAAGAAAAAATTGAAAAACTCTAAAAAGTGCAAGAAGACAGCGTGGACATTTTTGGCGGTAGATTCTGTTATTTGAAGGTAATTTTAAATGGAAATGAATTAGTGAACATTCAGAATACATATAGGTTTTTTATAACGCTTATTGCAAATCTTAATTATTGAGTTTTATTTTAATAAGCGAGTTTTATGAATTTTTTGAAGACAAATGTTTAATATTTAGATATAAATAAAAAGACCGAATAAATTTCAAATCAGGTAGGTCTACACTTGAAGTCGCAGAATCTCTCGGGAATTAAATGTTTTTTAATGGAAATTAAGCGATACGTTTTTTTTTAGTTTGTGACAAAAATTTGTCTGCGAAGTTATACGTATTTGAATTTTGTGCTTTGTTTTTTAAAAATCGCCAATTATTTTTTCCTTCAAACGTCTTTAACTTTGGACTTATTTGAGATATTTATCGTTTTCTTTCTGATTTTTATAGAGTTTATTGTCTTCTTTTAAAATTCATCGAAAATTTTAAAAAAGGTTAAATATACGAACAAAGTGCTAGCGGTTTTTCTGAAAATGAAGTCGATTTTCTCAAAAGAATCCACACTTATATTTTTTGGCAATTTTTTCTTAAATTTTTACTTTCATAAGGAAGACATCTTATAAGTTTTATGCGGGCTAAATAAAATGTTGTGCCTAGGAGAATTTTTTTTCTACATTTTTTTAGTCTAAAAAGGTTCTATGAAATATACTGCTTACTCATTTGTGTTATCTTGCATTGCTTACGGGAAAAATACAAAAGTTAAACTTTTGGAAAAAAACAATTCTGGCCTCAAATATTGTTTAGCCGGCATAAAGCTAATAGGATGCCTTTCTGCTATTAGCAGAAACTTTTCAAACATATTGTGAAGGATATCAAATTTGGGGGTTTCCAGAAAGTATTTTTTTCATGTTTTCAAAATTTGAAGAAAAAAAAAAATATATATTTTCTGGAAAACTTCATCTTTCTTAACCTTTCCAATATTTTTGAAAAGTTTCTGATAATAGAAGAAAGGCACCCACCAGATTCATGCTGGCGAAACCATTTTTGAGACCTGCGGGCAATGTTTTTTTCTACAAATATAATTTTTCTCGTAAACAATGCGAGATATCACGAAAGAGCAAGAGGTATTTCCATTAAGACTTGTTCAGATGTGCAAACTTTTATTTTAATATTTTTTCGTACGAAAATTCGATTTTATGAAAAAAAATTCTGGCCACAAAAGTTATTTAGTCCGCAAAAAATTCTCATGATGTCTTCCTGATGAAAGTAAAAATTCAACTAAAAATTAGCAAAAAATGTAAGTGTATTTTTTTTAAAGAAAATCGACTTTTAATATTTTCAGAAAAATTATCACCGCATTTTGTTCAATTTTAACCTTTTTTAAATTTCCCGGTGTATTTCAAAATAAGATAAAAAACTATATCAGAATTAGAAGGAAAACAATAAATATATCTGATTTGTTTGGTAAAACAAATCACAGAATTCAAATTCGCATAACTTCAATAACAAATTATTTTTCGCACATAGGAAAAATACGCATCGTCTAATTTTCTCCAAAAACAACATAATTCATCCCCGACAGATTCTGCAACTTCAAGTGTAGAACCTGCCTGATCTGAAATGGATTCGGTCAGAGATTATAATTGTTTTCATTTGTATGAATTTCAGTCGCTTCTTTTTCAGCCACGAGAGTGTTTATCTTTTCGAATATTGATTTTAAACGTCTTAGCAAAATATTGTTGTAAATATTCATATCTTCGTGTTGGGAAAAGTCTTTTGCAGATGTTTTTAGCGTGCAGAAAACTTTTTTAAACATGAATTATCTCTTATGTAACAAGTATATCAAAATATGTTAAAATTTGAGGCGACTTTTCTAATCTAAATAAATTATATACTAAATACCAAACATAGCTAAATATACTGTTAAGGTGCGTGTAAAATCGTTTTTAGAAATATTTTTACTGTCATATTTCATACTTATTTCCAAAGCAAATCAATATTTATATTAAGTCCTTCTTGCAAAACTAATTGGTATTGCTTTGCCATGAAATAAAGTAAATCTTATGTCATTTTCAAAAAATGTTAGTGTTGATAATCTTGTTTTTTATTTATCCCATTCCGCCCCAGACGGAAATATTTTACAACAAATGGCGAGTACTCTAATAAAAAAAATAATCTGTCCCTTTCCGCCCCGGTCTCCCTACTTGAACCACTTCCAAGTGAAAACTCGCTATTTGTTTTATTTGCGTAACAAAATTAACTTTTAAAAGCTTTGTTTTCGTATTACAAAACATATTTCTTTCTGCCTTCTACAAACGTCATCTTTATTTTGGATACAAGCTAATTATCCATTTGTTTTTTTTTACAGAATGAGTCTAGAAAACACAGATTTTTTTTTAAGGCGCATTGTCAGTCCTCAAACTGAAATCCCAAAAGGAAGTGACATATATTTAAAAGAACCTAAGGGAGTAAGTAAATATCAATAAACAAAAAGGGAGTGTCTGAACGTACCGAAAAAATGCGGTTATTTGTTCCAAAATTTCGGTGCAAATAGGCCATTTCCCAGGTCTCGCTATTAGTACGGAAAAATCCGGCTGTTCTTACCGAAATTTCGATACACGTAACCCTGGTCAAATGAAAAAGCAGCTAAATAATTTTGTTTATTAAATTGAAAGCATCTCTCAATACATGGTTATGTTCCTTTTCTTTAGTTCAATTTTTTTCTAGTACACTCATTTACGTAATTATATTTAAATTTATTTGCTTTAGTATATTTGTGGGAGACACATAGCCAGTGACATTGTTTGGGAGAATGATAGAGTATCAAGAAAGCACTGCATTTTTAATCGATATCCAGATTATATTTCAGTTATAGATTTGCAAGTGAGTGTATCAATGCTTTATTCAATTGTTAGTTAATATAATTAGTAACTTCAATCCCTGATAAATAAATCTTCTTTGTATTTATTAGAGTGGGAATGGTGTTTACATTAATGGCAGGAGAATAAAACCATTTGAACACATTAAATTAAAGGATAGTGATATTATCGGTATTGGAACCTCTGATCAAACTTCTAATGACCTAAGCAAATTTATTTATCGATTACATAAACAGGTATACACACTGTTTCATATTTAAAACAAATATCTCTCGTAAAAATAATGTCTGGTCATGGAAAATAATTTTTTCGGGAATAAATATGTTTATACGAGGGGTTAACCATTCTTGAAAGTTTGTGTACAACTCTCATGAAATCTCGTGAAATCCCTTAAAATCTTTGAAGTCTATAGAAAGTATTTCTGATTTAAAAAATGCTTTGTACTCTTTTTATTTCTTTTGAAATTCCTTGAAATTTATAAAATCTTTTGATATCTTTAAAATGCAATGAAATCCTTTCAAATACCTTGACATAATGTGAAAGCCCTTGAAACCTGTTAAAATCAGGTATAGCCTTTTGAAAGCTTTGAAATCTCTTGACTAAAATCACTGGGTATCTTTTAAATCCTAGCTGAAATCTTTGAAATTCTATAAATTTTCTTTGAAAGACCTTGAATTCCTTCGAAATCTTTTTAAATTCCTTGAAATCTCTTGACATGCTTTGAATTTACTTGATGTCCTTTAAATTCCGTTTTATTTTCTTGTTATCATCGAAATATCTTAAAATCTGTTGAAATCCGCTGACAATATATGAAAGCCTTTGAAATCCTTCGTGAAACTTAAAAATCTTTTAATTTCTTTTAAATTATTTTCAAAACGTCGGGATAATTCAAAAACTCTTTGAATGATATTAAATCCTTTCAGAACTTTGAAATCCAATGAAATCTGATTAAATCCCTTGAAATTCTTAGGGATCTTTCGAAGTCCATTGAAATATTTGAAAGCCTTTGAAATGTAAAATCCAATTACCTCCCGTTTGATATTCGTTGATATCCTTTTAAAGACCTTGAAAACCATGGAATTACCCTAAAATCTTTCAAGATTCCTTAAAGTCTCTTGAAATATTTCAAAACCACCAATACCTTTTAAATTCTTTTTAAATCTTAATATCTTTGCCATCCCAAGAATTCTTATTAAATCTCGTGAAATCTCTTGAAGGCCCTTTAAATCCTTTGTAATCATCTGAAACGTTTGCTTTCTTTTTAAATAATTTTAAAACTTTTGAATTATTTGAAATCTTGAAGTCTGATGTGCTTTCAAAAATCGACTGGTTAACCCCTTATGCTTATAATAATAATTAATTTTTACCCTTAAATCTAATTTGTCCTCCACATTTCAAGAAATAGGAATGATATTGACTTGAATTTACTTTTTTATTTTATGAAACAGTTTTAATTTAATGAATTCAATGTTTTTCGCAGGTTGTCATTGATCTCGAAAGAGAGTTTCAAGTGTCTCATAATAAAAATTTGGAATCTGAAATAATACAGCCACCTACTAAACTATTAAGGGTATCTTCGTTAGGATCTGAATCAGTAGCTGTGGAAAGATCTCCAGGTTAGTAGAATGGTTCAATTTTTCTTGTTATAGACTTTTATTAAAGATATAGAGAATGATAAACTAAATACAGAAGTTTCGGTACTAAAGAAGGAATACAAAAATATTCATTAAAAAGTTCTGTAATAATCATTCGTATATTTTTGGGCTAAATTCGGTCTTTCCATTTGTCATTCTTTTATATTTCGTTTAATTAATGAGAATAACAAAATATAATAACATTTAAGCTATTGATCATTCTTGAAATTTAAACAAACCATAAAGATAATCTGAGTGTAATTTATTATTGATTCTTAAAATTTATTGGTCTTATTCGTGTTTGTAAATTTTCGATTAACAGAATTTGTTTTGTGATAGAATATGAAAGATACAAGTCCAGCTTCATTTTAAAAGTGGAATTTATTAATGTAACAATCTTGGATTCATCAGAAAGACAGATTTTTTATCTTGAAAATTATTCTGTCAAAATATATACCTTTCTTACTACAACTTTCCCATCAAATAATTTTGAGTTAAAAATTTTGAAAATTCGAAATACTAAAAATTCGATGTGTTCGTTACAACCATTTCTAATTGAAAACCTAAAAAGAGGGAGTGACCAATTTCTAACTGAAAACCTTAAACATGAAAGAATTTGAACCGTGAAGTGTTAAAAAAAGAACAATTTAAATTTGTCAATCTTTCTATACTGAAATAATTTGTAATTCGAATTGGAATTCGGATAATTTAAACCGTTTCAAATTGAGACGTTAAAAATGATATGATTATACGATTCAAATTGCAAAGAATCGGGCTTCAAATTTGATGCATTATAAACAATTAAAACCTTTCAAGGTTTACAAAGATGTATTTATAAAATATAAAAGTTACATTTTTTAAACGAGTCTGAAATAGAATAATTAGAAAGTGAAGCTTTTAAAGGTAACCAAGCTCAACTTAAATTAATTTTTATTCAAGCAAGCCTCAACAATTTTAATATAACATTGGCCAGCGTTCGAAATTTTGAAAGTAAAACTTTGAAAAGTAAATAATTATTCAAACTTTGAAGCATTTAGAATTGAACAATTTCTAGCTTTAAATGTCTGCAAATCAAATATTTTTTAAACTGGAATCATCCAATTATAAAATTGGACAATTTCAAATTAAAATATTTTAAATATAAATCAAATTTGATGTTGAAACACAATTTTGGAATTGAAAACCTTTCAAATTGGCAGTTTAATTGTACATTGTACGATTTAAAACTGTATCATATACATATATATATATACAACATAAAAATCAAAGAATATTAATTACCATCCCAAAATCTTTTTATATACTTCCGACATATTTTAGTTCTAAAGTGAGACAAGAAACGTTTCATTAGAAAAGTTGAGAGAAAAGTCATCAAGTTTCGAGAAAAAGCAGGGGAAGCTTTTGTGATTAAAAATACAATTTTTTATTTACTAATCAGTCCGAGAAAAGGTTGATAAAAGACCTGCAGTAGGGGTTTCGTAGGTGTAGACGTAAATTTAAAAAAAGGTAATTTTTCTTATTTTTCATATTATTAAACCATTGAAATCAAAAAAAGAAAACTATAATATAGCAAATTTGATTTTTTATTTTAATTCTACATGCCAAGAGCTTGCGTTTCAAGCCATTTTCGATGAAAATCGCACTAAATGAAAAACTGTCAGCATAGGGGCTAAATAACCAAATTGTCTTAATTTTTCTTACTTTTGAATCACTGACATAAAAAAATAATACTATAACATAGCAAATTGTCAAAGTGTCACATTGAACAATTTAAAACTGAAATATTCTAAATTGAAATTGCTAAATTTTGAATTGAGGGCCTTTCAATTTAAGCGTTTAGAAGTGAGCACTTAAAACCCTCAGTCCAGAAAATTAATTAATGATAAATTTAAGTTCATAATTTATTTGATTAAACTTTAGAGAAGAACTATTTCAACATTTGAAGAGTTAAAAATTGAATATAGCAACGAACAATTAGAAATTAATTCCATATATTTTATTTTTATAGGAAGCTATCAAATATTGCCGTTACCATCTTCAACGAGAAAAAATTCTGATCGTACGATCAAATTCAATTTATGTTTCGATGTTTGTCCTTCTTATTACCAAGAAAAGAATGTAGACTTGAATCAAACTTCCGGTTCTTCGATAACTTCCTTGAGTGAAGAAAATGTTTTACCAAAAGTAGCGTCTGTGGTTTCCACAGTGTCCAGTGCTTCTCAAGATGATGATATTATTATTGTAAAAGAAGTTCAGAAAGACAGAACTCAACCGTTAACTTCAAATTTAATCACTCTTCCTACAAGGAAAGAGGGTCTTGCTTATGACAAACCTACATCTCAATTTGATCACGAAAATTCTTCAGAATCTTCAGATTCTTCTGAAAGTGATATCAACGCAAATGAGATTGAGATGGAACAGGATCAGGAGCATTATCATTTCGTAAATAGCGACGAAGAAAAAGTTTGTGAAGATAAAAGACTTCAGGGAGCATATATTTTTGGCCAGGGAAGTATGCGATTAGTTGAATACGAAGATAGTGAGGACTCTAATGGTAATGACAATTATGTAGTTCAAGATGTTAATTTAAATGCTGAAAGAGAAGGTTCTGATTCAGAAATGGAAATAGATACTGAAAAAGACCTGCCAGTTGAACAATCTCTTGAAAACATCTTTCAAGAATCATCTTCCTTAGTAGAGCAGGATGAAGACTGGTTTAGTTTGGAGAAAAGTATAGATACAGAAATAAATTCGGAAGTATATAATTTTCGAGAAGATGAAAATTCTAATCAAACTGATAATTTTAATGAAATATCGAGATTCAAATGCACCAGAGAAAAAGATCTGCCTGTAACTTCTTTACAAAATAATATGTCTATGAACAGTAAATTAAATGGAAAAATTCCTATCGTGGTTTTGGAAAGATTAGTTATAAAGCCACGAGAATCCAATCACCAAGTTTTAATACATGAGAAACGGAATGTCGTAAATACTCAAACTCCTGTAGGTGATAAAGTGTTTATGTCGGATAAGAAAGCTGACGAACTGCTGTCATATATTCTTGATTGGTGTCCTAATGATTTTAAGGTATGCTTCTCATTGTAGTAATTAAATTCGATTATTTCATGGATATTTTATTTAATACCTATTGAAGTATTTCTTATTTTGTATTACAGGTTGATAATCCTGGAAAACTAGATCCATTTTCACTCGGGAAAATTAATTTAGATCGAATTTCGTATGAAACTTATGAAGAATATTCCAAAGCTCTTACGTCGCTTTTGTTATTCGATGTGGCAAGTAAAATAAAGAATGCAACAGCATCTGCTGATCAGAGTTTTAGGTAAATATATAATTTTTGTAAACGTTTGTTTTACTTAACAAGTTCACAAACCAAAATAACTATAGAATTAATTTTTGTGACTCAACTATTAAGTAAAAGTTTTTTCATTAAATAAAATAAACAACTAAAATAAAAAACATTTGAATAAATATTGTAGTGAGGGGACTCCTTGGTTTTTGGAATTGCCAAAATTTGAAAATTACAAAGGATAGATAATTTTAAGTTAGTACATACTAATTAAGAAATATCTTTTTGCAGATTCAAAAAATGTGAAGTAGTAAAAAACTCTGCTGTAAAATTTGGTATAGCTGGAAAAAATTCTTATTTGTTAGATTTCTATTTGTCGATAAGCGGCGTAAAGCAAAGCTCATTTAAAGTACCTTCAGCTGGTGATCTTCTTTATCTTGAAATACTCAATAAAAGAAGCAAGTTCTTAGTTTTTGGTTACACCAGAAACGTAACATCTATTCACACCCTAAATAAAGGGGATCGACGTGAGTGTAATTTTATTAATATTTTTACTTTTGCAATTAGTCGGGTTGATAAAGGAATCAAAGGAGAACAAATAGTAGATTATGTACCTAGGCAGTAAAGCTGAACTTTATATAAGGATACGATACTTTATCTGAAATAGGCAGAAGAAGCTCGAATTTATCTGCCCAAGGAGTGGAAGTAAAATGGCGCTTGATTGTACCCCGTATATACGCAAGCGTGTGGGGCGACGTTATAAGTCCAAAATCCACTTCTTAGTTTAAATTAGTTTTAAAATGAATTCTTCTTACTCTTCTTTCACTTTTCTTTCACTTCTCACTCACTTCTTCCTCTTTGCTATCACTTTACGTGCCGCTCGTCCCGGTATAATAAAGTGCTATTTACTGCCGTTGCGCGGGAAGGAAACCAGCGCTTATTCTGCCTAATTCAGGTAGATTAAATTATGAAGTGTGGACGGCAGATTTTGTATTCCCAGAAGTTTTGCAATTTTTGAAATGCTCACTTGCAAAAATCTGATTATTACATTATATAATAATCGTTGGGGATTGTATTGACCCTCAAAAATTAAATTGTGTAGAAATTGTCCATGTAAGTTGTTGGCTTCAGGGTCAGGTGAATTATTATTATTATATGGCCAACGGCCATACCACGCTGGGAACACCAGTTCCCGTTAGATCACTGAAGTTAAGCAGTGTTGGGCGCGGTTAGTACTTGGATGGGTGACCGTTCGGGATAATACTACTGCGTTGCTGTTAGCGGTCGTGGGTGTGGTAAGCCCACACTTGTAGTTATTTACTACAAGAAACTATCCACCTAGAAACACTACCCGAATCGGGTAGTGTCACGCCTACCCCTAGAGGCTCGCCGAAAGGGAAATGGCTTAATGGTATATAATGGTATGTATTATTATACCATTAAGCATTAACCCATTTCCCTTTCGGGGTAGGCGTGACTTGCTCGGTTGGAAAATAGTGAAGCGAATTAAGTTGTTTCAAACGTTTCGGAACACAATGGTGGCCCTCATCAGTGAATTTTATTAAATATGTGAAAAGTACATAATATCTTGCAGGTACGCAGTTTTACAATTGGAAGTGTTATTCATTGGTTAATATCTCAGTTGTGAAATTATAAAAATTATTTAATTTGAACATTTTTATTTTTATCCAATTCTATTATTAACTAGTTATGAATATTGCAGTATTATTAAAACATGGTTTTATTTTAACGAAGTACAATTGATGAAAAAACAATGACAATGTAGTAGAAATATTTTTTTCCACAAATCTTTACAACCAAATTTTTGTCCAAAAGTTGTCAGAATGAGAAATAGCCTTCAACACAATTTCTTGTGTAAGAGAGAAATAATATTAAGTAAATAATCATATGTTATCATGAGGAATTACGCCTGAGAGAGTGAAATTTTGTTCCCTTGTAAATCTCACATTTTTATGAATACGAAATTGTAAAAGAAAATTGGTAGTTGAATAATTATTCAAATATTCTTTAAACAAATTTTCATTTTTTTAACGACGAAAAAATGATGAAAAAATGTTTTAAACACAGTAGAAGGAATAACAATTTTCAAGCAACATTGCATTTCAACAATGATTCATTAACATTTTTTCTCCTTAATTTCTTGCATACAAATTTCCATTTAAAAAATTGTTTATGTTTCTGGAAATGTTTAAATTTTAATTTTGAAAGAATTTTTTTAAATTTAAATTTTTTGAATTTGAAATGTACTTTGTTTTATGTTACTATTGAAAATTATTTCTGTGACAGTAGAATTATTTCAACAATCACAATGTAGTTGTTGATAAATCTTATAGTATTATTAAAACATGGTTTTATTTTAACGAAGTACAATTGATGAAAGAACAATGACAATGTTGTAGAAAAATATTTTTCCTCAAATCCTTAAAACAAATTTTTCAAAAGTTGTCAGAAGACATTGTAATTGAAAAACTACTTTTTTTAAAAAACATTTTTCCCGTGAAGTACATTGAATTAAACATTTTTATTTATTTTTATATCTATTTTTTGTTATTTTTCAAACAATCTGTATGAAAAATAACCTTACACACCATTTTTTGTGTACGAGAGAAATAATGTTAAGTAATTAATTCTTCTGTTGTCATGAGGAATTATGTATCTGTAAGTAAAATTTTTGTTCACTGGTAAATCTCACTGTAGCATCAATACGAAATTGTAAAAAAAACGTTGTGGATGAATAATTATTCAAATATTCATTAAGCAAATTCTCTTTTTCTTATTGACGAAAAAATGATGAAGATTTTTTTAACTCAGTAGAAAGAATACCAATTGTCAAGAAACATTGCATTTAAACAACTATTTATTCAAACAATTTCCTTCCCTTGATTTATTGCATACAAATTTTCCGTTGAAAAAGTTTTATGTTTCTGAACATTTAAAAATTTTAATTTTTCAAAGAAATTTTTTTTTTAATTTTTTAAATATGAAATGTACTGAGTTTTCTGTTACCATTAAAAATTATTTCTGTGACCGTAGAATCATTTTAACAATCACAATGTAGTGAAAAATAAATTTTCCAATGAAACATTGTAGTTGAACAATTATTTGATTGAGCTTTCAAATTAACGTATTGCATGTAAAGCATTCGCGTTATTATATGACAAACTGAGATTATCAAGGACAGTTTTATGTTATATAAAAATTCATTCTTTCCTCACCGAAGACTTGATGAAAATTTTTAAAATGTAATAGAATGTTTTCTTTTTGTTTCCAAGTCTTTAATTTTAAATTAAAATGTAACATGTAAATTTCTTGTTTTATTTCAAAGTTGTGTCTGTGGAAATAAAATGTTTCGTTCTGAAATTATTTTAATTATCAATTAGTTAATTATTTTATTTTATTTAAATTAGAAATTATCAAAATTATTGTAGTTGATAATAATTTTTCAAGTATTCCTTAAACTACAAGTATTCTTAAAACACTGTATTGTGACATACTTTGGTAAAAAATTAATATTCACATTATCAAAAACCGCAGGCAAGAAATAATTAAAACTGTTGTAAAATTAATAAAATGACAAAAAAATTGGCATTGAATAATTATTTTAAACGACTATTTCTTCATCGATGTATATTTAATGAAAACCTTTGTATTAATTTTTTTTTGTACGAAAAATTATTTTTTGAAATTGTTTTAAAAATGTATATTTATATATGTATCCAAATTTGATGTATGTTTAAAAATTATTCTTTTTAAGTCATTGGAAGTAGTGTAATAATGCCATTACTAACTTCATGAGAATTTGTACCAGATATTTGGCATGATGACGCGATTATTTAGAGTATGTACGTGTACTCTCTATGTATGCGTTAAAGAGCACACAAAAGACGTGTACAGACTACCACACAAATGGACGGCAATGACTAAACATGCATATTTTGAAGATCATCGGTTTGATTTTGGTGAAACCAAAATTTTGGGAAAACGGAACATTATGAAAAAGGAATAGTTTTGGAAATGGCTCATATAACCAGCAATCCTTTTGCAGTAAACCAAAGGTCTGATACGGAAAAACTTTCCACATTCTACTTTCCCCTCTTAGAAAATAGCAAATTAAAAAAATTTTGTATTAAAAATCAAATCTGAATAGCGTAAAAGTGTTTCCTCTTTACATGAATGAATTAATTTAATACGTCAAAAAAACAACTGATAAACAACAAACTTTCTCAATTTACACTTAAAATTTAACAAAAAAGGTACAAATCAATAATTTAATGAAAATATCAAATATAAATAAATTGTTCATTCCAATTTATAATAGAAAGTTAAAATATTCATATATAAGACTGATCACTTACTAAAAAAATTAGGAAAATACTACACTTAAGGAAAATCCGAGGGAAAATCGTTCCACAATGGTTTCTTTCAAATTTTATTGCTGTCCCTTCCTGTTCTAAAAAACCCCCTTACTCCACCGTCGCCGAAAGGACTGGCTTTTAAAGCTGTAACATAAACTCTGGGAAAAAACAAATTTTCTACATCGATGACCAACCCGGCAGTTATCACTAGTTTTCATTCAACATTGACGTTAAAATCTTGCTTTTCCCATTTAGAGAAAATAATCGCGCCATCATGCCAAATATCAGGTACAAATTCTTATAAGGTTAGTAATTACATTATTACACTACTTCCAATTAATTAAAAAGAATAATTTTTTAACATAAATCAAATTTGTATACATATATAAATACATATACATTTTTTAAACAATTTCAAAATATAACTTTCCGTACAAAAAAATTGTTAATACACAGGTTTTCACTAAATTTACGTCGATGAAGAAATAGTTGTTTAAAATAATTCTTCCATACACATTTTTTTGTCATTTTATTAATTTTACATCATTTTTAATTATTTCTTGCCTGCGGTTTTTGCTAATTTGAGTATTGATTTTTTACCAAAGTATGTCACAATACAGTGTTTAAACAATACTTGTAGATTAAGGAATATGTATTTGAAAAATTATTATCAACTACAATAATTTTGATAATTTCTAATGCAATTTGATTCAGAATGAAACATTTTATTTTCACAGACACAACTTTGAAATAAAACCAGAAATTTAATACATTTTAATTTAAAATTAAAGACGTGAAAATAAAACCAAAAAATGTATTACATTTTAAAAATTTTCATCAAGTTGTCTTCGATGAAGAAAGAATGAATTTTTATATAACATAAAACTGTCCCTGATAATCTCAGTTTGTTACATACATATTTTACCGAATGCTTTAGATGCAATGCTTAAATATGAAAGCATAATCAAAGAATTATTCAACTACAATGTTTCTTTGAAAATTTTATTTTTCACTACATTGTGATTGTTGAAATCATTCTACTGTCACAGAAATAATTTTCAATCGTAACAGAAAACTCAGTACATTTCAAATTTGAAAGATTATAAAAAAATTAAAATTTAAAAATGTTCTGGAACATAAAACATTTTGAATGTAAAATTTGTATGCAATAAATGAAGGGAAAGAAATTGTTTAAATAAATAATTGTTTAAATACAATGTTTCTTGACAATTGGTACTCTTTCTACTGAGATAAAAAAATTTGTCATCATTTTTTCCTCAATAAGAAAAAGAGAATTTGCTTAAAGAATATTTGAATAATTATACATCCACAAGGTTTTCTTTTTTTACAATTTCTTATTGATGCTACAGTTAGATTTACAAGTGAACAAAAATTTTAATTTCACAGACATCATTCCTCCTGACAACAGAAGAATTAATTACTTAACATTATTTCTCTCGTACACAAAAAATGATGTGTAAGGTTATTTTTCATACAGATTGTTTGAAAAATAACAAAAAATAGATATAAAATTAAATATACATTTTTAGTTCAATATACGTTACGGGAAAAAATGTTTAAAAAAAAAGTATTTTTCCAATCACAATGTCTTCTGAAGACTTTTGAAAAATTTGTTTTAAAGATCTGGGGAAACATATTTTTCTACCACATTGTCATTGTTTTTTCTTCAATTGTACTTCGCCAAAATAAAACCATGTTTTATTAATACTATAAGATTCATCAACAACTACATTGTGATTGTTGAAATAATTCTGTCACAGAAATAAGTTTCAATGTAAACATAAAACCAAAATTTGTGTGCAAGAAATTAAGAAGAAAAAAATGTTTAAATGAATCATTGTTAAAATGCAATGTTGCTTGAAAATTGTTATTCTTTCTATTGTATTTAAACAATTTTGTCATCAATTTTTCGTCGTTACAAAAATGAAAATTTGTTTAAAGATTATTGGAATAATTATTCAACTACAAAGTTTTTTTACAATTCCGTATTCATACTAATGTGAGATTTACAAGGGAACAAAATTTCACTCTCAGAGATAATTCCTCGTGATAAAATATTAATTATTTACTTGATATTATTTCTCTCTTGCACACAAAATTGTGTAAGAGTTCTTATTTCTCATTCTGACAACTTTTGAACAAACATTTTGTTGTACAGATTTGTGGGAAAAAAACAAATATTTCTACTACATTGTCAATTGTCATTGTTTCTTCATCAATTGTAATTTGTTAAAATATACCCACGTTTTAATAATACTGCAATATTCATCAATAGTTATTAATAGAATTGAATAAAAATAAAAATGTTCAAATCAAATAATTTTTATAATTTCACAACTGAGATATTAACCAATGAATAACACTTCCAATTGTAAAACTGCGTACCTGCAAGATATTATGCACTTTTCACAGATTTAATCAAACTCACTGATGAGGGCCACCATTGTGTGCCGAAACGTTTGAAACAACTTAATTCGTTTCAATTCACCTGACCAGAAAGCCAACCACTTACATCAACAATTTCTACACAATTACATATAATTTGTTCATAATGAGCTTTTCAAGTTACAAATTTGAAAATAATCAAAGATTTGTGATATTTTAACATATTTTATGTTGTTCCTCTTACACAAAACTACTTAGAAGGAATTATTTACTTTTGATCCATTTGATAAAACCAAATTTTATATTTAAATGAAACTGAGTTATAATTCCCCAAAGACGTGTGTGCTGTGACTACAAAGGTATTAAACTTCAACATTTACTCGAGTAAAATCCAGGACTTGCGAATAATAACGGGTTTGAATGTTGCTCTGAACCTAGTGGAAGCCATGAGTGAATTCAAATCAACACCACTGATGCCCATGCTAATAAAACCAGATGTTGAAACTTACCGTTTAGTTGGTTCTTCAAATATTCCATTAAATTTGGTTAAATCAGAGGTATGAGAACATCTTAAAAGCTATATGTATTATTTTACAAATGTTTAATTCATATCAATGTGGGAAATATTTCAGGTTGGCCACTAAATGGGTAAACTGGAAAAATGGCCCGGATTTTTATCTTAGATTGTAGTGGCGAACCGGAGGTTTTTTTGCTTTGTTTTAGAGGATATGAGAATGCATTGATGGGTGGGGCTCACCAAAGTACTGAGGGCAGTCGTTATCGAATTAGGAGCTGAAGCAGGGGGTTGGACGAAACTGACCTCTGCTATCAGGGAAGATGGGACGTGGGCAAGCTCGTTCCCCGCATCGAGGTGAAGATCTTAGAGGCTTAGACCTCGACTCAACAACGGAGGAGGAAGAGCTGAGAGGGAGGCCTTGAAGAGCCATTTCGGGGAGACCAAGAGTAGCGAGGTAAAAGTCACTTTCACGAAGAAAGCCTTCAGGAAAAGCCGGAAATCCTGCAAGCCTATGTGGAGATGAGCGAGACGATGACCGCAAGGCTGCTCCGGGTAGGATACGGGAAGATCAGGTGGCTATCCTGCAGAGTCTGGAAGAAATTGCAGGCTATCCGGTGTTATCGCTGCCAAGGGTACGGACACCTTTCAGCATAGTTTGAGGGTCCCGTAGAAGGGGCCTTCCTGACATCCCATCGTCGCTCGGAATCCGTTGTCGCATTACCTAATGGGCGTGGACGAGGGCATGGATTATAATGATTATAGGCAATCGCACGCAGTGTCTCTGCGTACTTCTGTTTGGCTCTCGAGGTGAGTCCTTACTATCGACGAGAAAATTCGAGTCCTCTGGCTTTTTTTTTAGTCTGGCTAGTGTCTCCAATTTAAAAAAAAAACTATTCTTCTTTGGGGCTGCCTCCCTGAACGCCGCACACCTCATTGTTTCCAGAAGACGGTCGATCTGGAGTTTGTCCTCCTTAGCGGCGCAGAGGTAACACTGTGGAGTGCTGGTGCACTCTGCAGCATTGTAACCCTCGTCGCCGCACCAACAACAGTTTCTGGTCTTATCGGGACCCTCACATTATGCTGAAAGGTGTCCGTACCCTTGGCAGCGATAACACATTCTTTCTGACTCTGCAGGACAACCACCTGATCTTCACGTGTCCTGTCCGGAGCATCCTCGCGGACATCGTCTCGCTCATCTCCACGTGGTCTTGAAGGCTTTCCGGCCTTCCCTGAAGGCATCCTTCGTCAAAGTGACTTTTCGCGCAACTCTTGGTCACCCCGGATTGGTTCCTCCGTTGTCAAGTCGAGGTCTAAGATCTTTACCTCGATGCGGGGAACGAGCTCGCGCACGTCCCATCTTCCCTGACAGCTTCCCTGATAGCAGAGGTCAGTTTCGTCCTACCCCTGCTTCAGCTCCTAATTCGATAACGACTTCTCCCTTGTTTGTCTCCCTGACTTCATGTGTGTCAGGCTTGCTCTTATTCTTGAGGTTTTTCAGGCCCTCGGTGTCAATAACTCTTGAATGACTAGAATTCTCCGAATTCCGTTCAATTCTTTAAATTCTCTTAAATTTCTTGACTTTTTGCAGATTCCTTGAATTCTCTTAAGCTACTTCAATTCTTGTAAAAATCATGGGTCATCATAAATTCCTTGAATGTCACTTAATTCGTAGAATGCTCTTAAAATTCATTGAATTCTATTAAATTACTCGAATCCTCCATAATTACTTGAGATCTTCCAAGTCTGCTCAATTCCTTGAATGCTTTGTATTTTTATATATTCATTGAATTCTCTTAAATTCATTGAATTGTTGTAAATTCCTTGAATTCTTTAAAATTTCTTGAATGCTCTCAAATTACTTGAATTCCCTAATTTTCTTAAATTACTCGAATTCTCCTAATTCAGGGTTCGGATTGTGACTTTTTCATCTCTTTTGATAAAATCGGACTTTTTAAAGAAAATTGCGACTAATCTACTTTTTTCCGTTTTCTCTGTAAAAGTTGTTGATGTACGTTGTGGGCTTTAGGGTCAGGTGAATTGAAAACAATTACGTTGTTTCAAACGTTTCGTCACACAATGGTGGCCCTCACCAGTGAGTTTTATTGATTCTGGGACGTATATTTAATTAAAATTTTGTTAAATTTAAACTCTTAAACACAGTTTTTTGCTCGGGTTTTTGTGTATGAGAGAAATAATGGTGAGTAATGAATTTTTCTGTTATGATGAGGAATTATATCTGCGAAAGTTAAATTTTGTTCCCTTGAAAATCGCACTGTAGCAAAAATACAAAATTTAAAAAAACCTTGTAGTTAAATAATTATTCAAATAGTCTTTCAAATATGTTCTTTTCCTTATCAACAAAAAGTTGATGAAAAAATGTTTTTCACAGTAATAATAATACAAATCGTCAAGAAACATTGGATTTAAACTATTTTTTTCCTTTAAAGTTTTCTTTTTTACGATGTACGTTTGATAAACAATTTTTTCCCCCTAGTTAGTTGTATACAAACTTCCATTTAAAAAAGTTTTATATTTCTGAAACTTTTTTTATTTCAATTCTTCAAAATTTTTAAAATTTTCATTTTTGATATTGAAATGTGCTAAATTTTCTATTACCATTGAATATTATTTCTGTAAAAAATAAATTTGTTAAATAAACAATGTAGTTGTATCAATATTTAATTCTGCTTTCAGATTTAAACATTATGTAGATAAGAATTCATAAAAATATATAATAAATTTTCTATTATTATTAGGAATTATTTCTGTGTAAGTAACAAATTTTTGCTTGCCTCTCAAAATCATATTGTAGTAAGCGATTATTGAACACATTCGTTAGTTAAATAATTATTTTAATATTCTATGAAGAATTATTATTTTTTTTTCACCGAAGAACATTTGATGAAAACATTTACAATGTAGTAAATTGTTGTTGTTTTTACGTCTTTAATTTTTGAATTAAAATGTACTTAATTTCTTGTTCTCATTAGAAGTTATGTATGTGAATGCAAAATGGAGGCCCTGGATGCAAAAAAAAGATATAGAATTATTTTGCTGGAGTCCACATCGTAAATTGAATTCCGCATCTTTTTCGTAGAAGAAAAAAAGTTTTAGCTTTTTTATTTTCTGAATTATTCATAAAAAGCTGTTTTTTTTCTCTGATTAAAATATTTCTCCTTTTTTCACTTCAACTCGCGACGAAGTCGGCATTTTTTATTATTTTTCAATCAAATTCATGAGAAGTATGCATTGACATCTTCTGCGACCGATGACGTTAGCACAATTCGTGCACAAACAACTTTGATCGTTTCGGGAGTCGAGCGAATTTTGAGCAAGCAAAAACTGTCAGTGAGATAGTTTTCAGTAAACATTGCCGCTAAAATCTTGCTTTTCTCCTTCCAAGAAAATAATCTCGTCATTATGCTCAATATTTGTTACAAATTCTCATAAGATTAGTAATAACATTATTACACTACTTCCAATAAATAAAAAAAATAATAATATTTCAACTTACATCAAATTTGGATACATATGTATATATCAAATTTTTAAATCATTTCAAAATTTAATTTCCGTACAGAAAAATTAATAGAAAAATGTTTTCATTACATATATGTCGATAAAAAAATATCTTTAATTCTTCAACTAGAAATTTCCATCATTTTGGTAATTTTACTACAGTGTAAATTATTACTTCGTTGCGTTTTTTGCTAACGTGAAAATTGATTTTTTTTAGCAAAGTATGTCACAATACAATGTTTGAAAAATACGTGTAGCTTAAAGAATACTTGGAGAATTATTCCCTACTACAATTCGTTTATAATTTCTAATGCAATTTGATTTAAAACTAATAGTTTTGCTTTCACAGACATAACGTCTAATGATAACAAGAAATTTGGTACATTTATTTAAGAATTAAAAACGTAAAAACAAAAAAAATGTACTATATTGTAAATGTTTCCATCAACTTTTCTCGGTGGGAAAAAATAATTTTTTATAGAATATTAAAATAATTATTTAACTAAAAAATGTGTTTGATAATCTCGTACTTCTACTACGAGAAGATTTTGAAAATAAAAAAAATTTACTTTCATAGAAATAATTTTCCTGCTAACAGAAAATTTATTACATATTTTCATGCATTTTTTAGCACCTTCAAACTAGGGAAAAAAATAAAAATTTTGTAGAAGTTGTTGATGTACGTTGCTGGCTTCAAGGTCAGGTAATTTGAAAAAAAGTTGTTTCAAACTTTTTGGTACATAATGATGGTCTTCATCAGTGAGTTTTATTAAATCTGTTTAAAAGTACATAATATCTTGTAGGTACGCAGTTTTACAATTGGAAGTGTTATTCTTTGATTAATATCTCAGTGGTTAAATTATATAAATTCTTTAATTTTAAATTTAAATTTAATAACTATTAATAAAGCTTGCAGTATTCTAAAAAAATTCGTTTGAAGAAGTACAATATTGATGGAAAAACAGTTACAATGTAGTAGAACCATTTTTAACAAATTTTTGAACACATTATTCAAAAGTTTTCTGACAACATTGCAATCAGAGAACACTTTTAAAATTATTTTTTAGCGACGTATATTTAATTGAATTTAAAAAAATTAAATCCTCCAGGGGTTAGGGTCAGTCGCAAGGCAAAAAAAACGCTTTTTTAAAGATTTTTTTTAGAACAGGTTTGATTACTTGTTGACAAATGTTCTACAGTTCAAATAATACACATTACAAGAAGTTACAGTAATTTTTGAAGGTAAAAATATCTATAATCAAACAAGTTATAGTTAATCTGCCAGAGGTCCAAAAAAGGTGTTTTGCGTTGTGCATCGTAACTCTTGACTAGATCATCTGAAACAAAAAATACAACGGTATTAGTTAAAAAACGATATTCCCTTGTGCTTGAACGAAGAATTAAGTCAAATTTTCAAGAAAATGGCGGATGTGTAAACACAAACTATAATAAATTATGTAACTACTTAAATTAAAAATTACTATCATTAAATTTAAATTATTATGGCAGATAAATGTATTAATTTTAGAAATTAAATATATATATAATTTGAATATTATATTAATAATAATTTCAATCTAAATAAATAAAATATTTTATAATGAAATTATTTTCATTGAGTATAAAAATTTAGGAATTTATATATTAATTAATTTTTATTTTATTAATTCATTTATTATAAATCTATTATTAATTTTAATAATTTTATTAAGATTAGCTTTTTTAACTTTATTAGAACGAAAAATATTAGGATATATTCAAATTCGAAAAGGACCTAATAAAGTTGGCTTTATAGGAATTATTCAACCTTTTAGTGATGCAATTAAATTATTCTCAAAAGAATTATTTTTAATTAAAAATTCAAATTATATATTTTATTTATTATCCCCAGTTTTTAGAATAATTTTAATATTAATAATATGATTAACTATTCAAAATTATTTTAATTTATATTATTTAAATTTAAATTTATTATTATTGTTATGTTTTTTAAGAATAGGAGTATATATAATAATAATTAGAGGATGATCATCTAATTCTATATATTCTATATTAGGAGCTATTCGTTCAATTGCTCAAACTATTTCCTATGAAGTTAGATTAATTCTAATTATTTTAAGAAATTTATTATTTATTGAAAGATTTAATTTAATAAATTTAATTAATTATCAATATTATATTAATTTTATTATATATATATCCAATAATATTAATATTTTTAGTAAGAATTGTTGCAGAATTAAATCGTACTCCCTTTGATTTAGCTGAAGGAGAGTCAGAATTAGTATCAGGATTTAATACAGAATATATAAGAGGAGGGTTTGCTTTAATTTTTATAGCTGAATATGGTATAATTATTTTAATAAGAACTTTATTTGTTTTTTTTTATTTAGGAAATTTTTCATTAAAATTTTTATTTTTTATTAAAATCCGAGCCCTGCTCCTTCTGTTCAATTCTTTAAATGCTTCGTATTTTCTTGAATTCTTTAAATTACTTGAATTGTCTTAAATCCCTTAAATTTTTTTTATTTATTTGAATTCTCTTAATTTACTTAAATTCTTTGAATTAAATTATTTTCAATTAGTACAATATTCTTTAGTGATCTGCATTACCTTGAATCTCTTTAAAATCCTTTAAATTTACCTTGAATTTTGATATGATTAGTCATGTACTTTAATAAATTTTGAATACTTTCTTTTTGAAAACTTGTTGTTTTTCATGATGTGTAGAAAACTCTATTCAAACAATATTGTTAGACTATGACACCTGATATACAGAATTCAGTTGGATCAGAATTAAAAAAAAAACTTTTTTCCGAATTCTTTGAATTCTTGAATTCAGTTGCTCGTCAAAATCGATATTAGTTAAATCGTTTAGACTATCCTGTATTTGCTGATATCTTTAAATAGCATCTCCTTCTATATATAGAATTCCTGAAAATAAAACAAGAATTCAACGATAAAATTTGGACAACCACCACAAAATGCTCCTATTGCAATTCCTAAAAAACGAAATAAAAAAATTTGTTTCTTTGGACAAAAATAAAAAAGAGGAAAGAAAAATGAGAAGGCAGCCAACCAAATCCCCTTCCTTCTATTTTTTTTT
>CAKNXH010002124.1:212040-241003 GCA_932178445.1 Andricus quercusramuli | reverse complement strand
TTTGATAATAATAAAAATAAAAAAGACGAAAGAAATTTAAAAAAAAAGAGAAGGAAGGGGATTTGGTTGGTTACCTTCTCATTTTTCTTTCCCCCTTTTTTATTTTTGTCCAAAGAAACAAATTTCTTTATTTTCGTTTTTAGGAATTGCAATAAGAGCATTTTGTGGTGGTTGTCCAAATTTTATCGTTGAATTCTTGTTATATTTTCAGGAATTCTATATATTGACTTGATTATTGGACGTTAAATGGGATTTTGAATTTGATTTTAGTCTGATTCAGAGTTCTTGAATTTCAATCCCACTCTAATTATTTAACATTTAATGTTGAAAGTACAAACAATCGAATGCTGTTGTGTGCATTGCCAACGCTGTTGCAAGTCAAGAACCAAAAGTTTGCTTGATTGAAGGTGCTCCCGGTGAGTTAAAAATTGGTGTAATTGAATAGAGATGTAAATTTGAACACGTACCGACAGCCTAAATCATTCTATGCGTTTTGCAACAGGCACTGGAAAGACAACAATCATCAGTGACACTATTGTTAAATTATTACAAAGTGGAAAAACGAAAACTCAGTTGCCACCAAAGGTATTGGTTTGTGCAAAGTCAAAGGCAGAGGTTGATGAAATTGTACTAAGGTTGGGTACAATACAACAAAATTTTGGTACAGGTATTACATTCTTGTGTTTTACTGTAATAAATTGCGTTTTACTTCAAGTTTACTTTCGTTTAGTTTACCTTAAGTTCACAACAAATGAAAGCAGAATAATTTTTTTTTCATTTTTAAGATGGAGCTATTAAAATGGTTCGTGTTGGTCGCTCTGAGGTAGCAGATGAAAAATTAAACAACTTTTCCTTACAAAGTTTAGCAGAACGCCATGTCGATTTAGGCCTTAGAGACTTCTTTGTATCAAAAGACAGAAAAGTTCTTGGAGTAAGATATTTTAATAACATTATATTTTCTTATTTTTTCAACATTTATATTTTGAAGTTTTTATCGTTTTATAGGATCGCGATTATCAAGAAAAAATCCGTTTACTCAATGCGGAGTACAATGAATTAACTAATCCGAGTAGCGCAATAAGACGAAAAATTCGTGAAACCTGTTTTGGTATTGAAGGAAGTGGACGGAATGTAAGAGGATGAAATAACAAAACTTTGATCAATATGATCACTTCGAATTACTTTATTAACTTATCTTGAATTCTGTGTTAATTACAGGTCACTGAAATGACTGACCAAGAAATCTCAAAACTGGTAGACTTTGCTGAACACACATTACTATCTGAAGCAAACCTAATTGTCTCTACTCTTTCTATGAGCCACTCGAATAAAATGGAATCCGCTTTTGGGTATAATTTTTTCTTAGTTATTCTATAAATATATCGTATTCCAGGATTTTCTTTAAATATAAGGATTCTGTAACAGGAGGAGGAAAGAAATATCAATTTGCATAATTGATGAAGCCACCCTAATTCCCGAAATTGAGATTTTGAAGGCCTTAACTTTTGGAGTAAAGACTTTGGTTTTATTAGGCGATCCATTCAAAATTTTGGTTTCTGAAAACATTTATTGTGTAAGTATGAAATTATGAAATTTAACTATGAGATGATACAAATTCGTAACCGATCAATCAAAATAAAATTTGGATCCTTTAAATTTGAATACCCATTCTCAGTTTTTTTTTCAGGCATCAGAAACTCAAAGATTGGATAACTCGTTATTTTCGCGGATAAAAGCAAATTTTGATAGGGTGTCAAATAGTCCAATAATATCATTGGATCTTCAATATCGAATTAATGAGCGCGTGATGTTTCGATTGAATAGACTTATCTTCAATGGCAGTTTGAAGAGTGATTGTTCCAAGCACAAATTTCCAATACGGCCTTATATAATTTTGAATACTTTCCCATATCACACTGTTGATGACGAAACAACTTTTATCACAAATTTAATATTATGCATCGTGCAATTCACGGATTTTACTCCAGTTGAAAAACCTGTAAGAATTGGAATCATTATACCTGCCGGCACTTCGAAGTCAAGTATAATTTTGGCCATTGATAAAAGGTAAATCCTTTTATTTTCATTAATTAAAATAATATGGGAATGTTCATCCCAGACTTTAAAAAGAAATTTTTTAACTTAAATTGTTATCTAGATCTCTGAAAAAAAGAATCCACAATAATAAAGTACGTTTGCCTACTTATAAAAATGAAAAATGAATAAATTAATCTCTCAAATTCACGTCTTTAAAATATAAACTGTTTTAGAACCAGGTATTCAAAACTGAATTATTTTTAATTTGAAAATGAAGCCTTAAAGTTTCACATTCAATTCAGTTTCAAATTGGAATCATAGCAATTTCTTTTTTTCCGTTAATTTTTAGTATTAATTGCCAATTAAATGTTTCTCGCGCGCTGTAAAATGCATCTAATAATATCATACAATATCAGTGGCCTCAATTATATATGTTTTTAGTTTGTCCCAGGCTTCAGTGAAGAAAAGAGATTGCGTTCTTATCAATGCAGACTACATTTCTGGATTTAAAAACAAGGAAATGGATATTACAATTGTATCCTGCACAAAGAGAATTTATAATGTGCTAGAACCTGTGGCAGATGAATGGCTTTATACAGCAATAACAAGAGTCAAGCACAGTTTGATACTTTATGGCTCTTTTAAGAAGTTAAAAGTAAGTATAAGAATAATAATTTATTATTACTATAAGGATTAGGTAATATTTTAATTGACAAAATTCAATACATTTTTAATACTTGTTTTGCAGAATACTTGTCTCTTGAAATTGTTAATTAATGGCACAAGAAGCGGGCAAAATTATTTTGCTATCAACAACAATATTACTTATCTGGACTTTCAAAAATGCATAGCAAAACGATCAAAAGACCAACTATGAGATTATATATTTGTTTAGGAGGTTGGAAGATATACGAGTGTACAAATTTTATGTTAAGTTTAGAATTTTTTTTTTACAATAATTGTAACTTGTACGTTAAACATAATAATAATAAATGTTTAACCAACATTACGTGATCGGTTTGCTAATAATTTTTCCCTTTTTGCACTTAATGAACTTTTAGAATAAAATAAAAAATAATATATTTGAAAAAAGATAAGGGCATGATATTATGAAAATTAAACTTTTTTTCTGCGCGTTATACAACTTTGTCAGGTTTTAAACTGTATTTAGTATGTAGAAAAACGTTCTTTAAATAAAAAGTAATTAAACATTCTTCTAGGCACATCTGGGGATATTTTTTCATTTATTTTTGACTATTAAATAAATATTCGATCTCGAGTGTTTCCACTTTGTTTGTATTTATAATTATATGGTGCTCATTTCACGAGCACTCTGCTTCCCGTTAGCAAATGTATTTGCTTCCTCATAGAGGAAGCATTAGTTATTTTTTTCAATAATAGACAAACTGAAGTCTTCATTTTGCTCAATTTAAAAATTGAAATTTACCAAAAATGAAAAATTACAGAATAATACAAAAAAGTTTTTAAATACAAAGACAAATTAGACAAATCAAATCTTGCGTTCGAAATAATAATTTTTTGAGCTGGAAAAGGGAAAGGAAAAGTTCTGTTGCACCCTATCCCTTTCCCAGCTTTATGATTTCTTCACAAAAATTGTCATAATATTACTCTATTTGAAAATTTATGATCAAAAAGTCTTTTCTATTCATGCATCAACTTTAAATTATGTCAATGAAAAAAGTTTTTCTGTTTGAAACTGATGATTCAGATATTATAAATGAGCAGAACTTCCCTAATCTTCAATAAAGTGTATTATTATTATTATAGATCAATCGATTCGCCTCGAATCAAGAGATTTTTTCCGTTCTTGCATCAATTTTGAATTACGTTACTGAAAAAAGTTTTACTATGAGAAACCGTGTTTTCAAATATTATGCAATTTCACAATTTCCATACTCTTCAATAAAATGTATTAATATTATAGGTCAATCGATTCGTCTCGAATCAACACATCTTTTCTGTTCTTGCATCAACTTTGAATTATGTTACTGGAAAAAGTTTTACTGTAAAAAAACGATTTTCAAAATATATAAATTACCATAACTTCCCTACTCTTTGATAAAATGCGTTATTATTATTGGTCAATCGATTCGTTTCGAACTAAGGAATCTTTTATATTTTTGCATCAACTCTGAATTATGCTAATGAAAAAAGTTTTACTATAAAAAACCGATTTTCAAAATATAAGAAACATACAAATACTGGGATCTAAATGTGATGTTTCTGATAAAGTTTCATTCAAGCATGCCAAGTGCAAAGAACAAACATCCGAGCGCGTAGCGCGAGGTCAATCATTATCGAACGCGAAGCGCGGGATCCGACAGACGCGCGCGATGAGAATGTGCCTGCTCAGCGGGCAGATTTTTTAAATAATATTTGTTATTAGCAACAACAATTATCTAATTCTTATGATATTTGTAATCACTTTTAATCATATTGAAACAGATTTACATTGTTTTGATGAAACGCTATAATATATGATTGCTAAAAGATTAAACAAATTAACCACTTTTTTATTAAGATTTTTATAAAAATAGTTATTCTTAATTTATGGTCATACTTTATTACGAGTATTCTTTTTATAGGAGAGTTTAATATTTTTAGTCAAAAAAAAATGTTTTTCTGTGGTTTAACAGTTCAGCAGCAGAACCAAGTATTTGTTTATATTATACGTTTATAACAATCATGTTGAATCTTGATGATGAAAAATACAAAGAACGATAATTAGTTGATAATTAAGTTTTGAGCACTATTTTTTCACTCTACCCTAAAAAAGGTGTTTAAGAAGTGAATTAAAGTAAAATCGTTTTTCGAAATATCTATCGAAAATTTGGAAGTTTGACCATCCGAATTCAGTAAAAAAAAGTAGGTATGTAATGATTTATTCATTCAATTCTTACCTCGAGTATGATGATGTTTTATAAATGAAACAGTTTGTCGAAAAGGAACTTAAGCAATGTTTTGGTTAAACTGAAACTAAATACGCACATTTCCTTTACTAAAAAGTATATTTTAATAGTGACGATATAATCTTAAAGATGATTAAAAAAATGATGATTTTCGATAAACAAAATAAACTAAACAAATGTCCGCTAGATTAGAGGTTAACATCTAACTTATACTAAAAACTTCGAAAATCGATTTAAATCATGAAAATAAATTTAACCATATGGATGAACAATAATTTTATGAAACTACAAAATACAGTATATCCAGAACAAACTCTTTAATGAAGAGAAAAAAAACTATAATTGTTAGTTTTAAAGTTAAAAACGGATCTAAGTATCTAAGAAAATTATTAAGAAATGAAGACAATCATCAGGAAACAGTGTTTAATTTTTAGAAAAGGCAAATAGAATATGCATTGTGGAAAAGGGACCTTATCAGAAAAGTTAGTTAGATCCATTTTCCTCTCAATGGATTTTTTTTGTCAGATTTAAATGCAAATCAACCTGACAAATTCCGTAAACACCATATGTAAGAGTTTATTAGTTTTATTTTAAAATATCTATGTGATTATTATTTCGAATTGATGTGCATTCACTGTTTTTGATTTTTCTTGAAATCGAAATTTTAGTATAAACCCCTATCTGACAAACGGCTTCAAAAACAAACTACAAATTGATACGTTCTCAATACCTTTCTATGTTTTGGTGAGAATTATTTCTTTAGTTTCGAAATAGTTTTATTAATTCCAACTCCTCCTTAAATTTGAAATGAGTATGCAGGATAACGTTTAACATTTAATAGAAAATGTGTGCAATATGTTTTGTAGACCGAGAATAAAAAGTAATAAGTTTTGTGTACATATATTTAAAATCTTTGACTTGACAGTGATTTGACTCCGTATGTAAAAGTATTAAAGTCCTGATTTGACTCTTTTCTTTGAAAAGTGTTGACAAATACTGTGGAGGTGGGTGCAAGAAAGTGGCTCCACTGCGGCAACCTGGTTATACATACTTAGTGCTAAAAACCACTTAAAACAAACTCCCGAGGTAGAAGAAAAAGAAAAGAGTGTTGTGCCTTTGTTGCATGGACATACGTCCGTTTTGTGGCCATTGTCGACCACCAAAGATCGTACTCGATTTAATCGAGTCGGGATTCGTCAGATGTCTGCAGTCAGTCGTCACTCGTCTGACTCGTCAGTAACTAGTAGTAGTAGTAGTATAGTGAGTGGTTGTTGGGGTCGTCAGGCGGAAAACGTGCGAGCAGGTTCGGAGTTTCAGAGCTTATAGTGCGATCTGCAAATCGATGTTTTGTGATACAGAATTTTTTTAAAGTTTTACCAATTTAATGCAATGAATAGGAATCCAGGTAAGATTTTAGTCCCATTGAATCACCGTAAATATATACGTATTTTGACAATCACGTGTTCATAACATAATATTCGAAATATTCTTTCCGAAGTATATACTTATTGTTCTTATCAGGCACCGATCCCGGGAGGTCCGCCCCCCCCCCCCCCCCGCCCATGGACCAATCTTACATTTTTCTAAACTGAAAATCGATATGGTCTAAAGATTTCTCTTATTAGATGTTAATTTTGGCTCAAAATATTTTCCCGTTTTGTCATAGTTGCCAAAACCACGATGAGTTGTGGGATAGGGGGAGAGGCTTTTGTGTGTTTACTCTGCTAGTGAAACAAGACACGTGTATTTATGCGGTGAATTTTGTACAATTCAGGGGGTAAATACACGTGTAAATCGATTTGTGAAATTACTTTTGTAAAAATATCCGATTAAAAATTGTACATGATCTCATTCGCACAGCGATTTATACATCGATTTGTCCGAAATTCAGACTTAGAAATACACTTGCATTTTTTGACTAGGTTACCTCTGTATTATGCATCACCTATTATTTGCTCTCATACAATTAGACGGAAGTATTTTTCGAAAAATTCCAAATTTGACCATATTTTTTCAAAATGAAAAATAGTTATAATTTTTTGAAGTAAGGTATTTTCTTTTTTAGATACTCTAGAAAGCCACCTTTGGGCTTTTACTTTAAAAAAGCTCTCAAGGAAAAAAAGCACAGTTCAAATGTTACTACTTTTTGGCCGTTTTAGCATCGCCCCTATAATTTTTTGAAGTTGTCTCATTTTTACAAGTTTCTAATTTTGAGAGACAACAATTAAATAAGCGGTGTGAAGTTGTACGCCCGAGGAGATTACGATATCCGTGGCGACAATGTTTTAATGTGCATAACTATAGGTTTTTTTGTGAGAAATATGAATCTGAATGTTTTAAATCAATATATCGAATGTTTATGTTCAAATTATTAACTTTTGTTTTTGATGCACATAATTTCTGAATAAGGTTTTGGATGGGACTTTTTTCGGGTAATACGGATCTAAAATTTTTAAATCGATCTCCTGAATGTTTTTCGAGATTTTGATTTCTTCTGTTAAATTAAATAATCTAATAATGCAGGTCTCACCCCCTATCCCTTTTCAACGTCTTGTGGGGGACGGGTAGGTACCCTTTTGAACGGTCACAGAAGTAGTGTAAGGTCACACCCCTACCCATTTTCCAACGCCTCGTGGAGGGCAGGAAGACACCCCTGTGATTGGTCACAGAAATAATGTAAGATCACACCCCTAATTTTTTTTTACCGCCTCATAGTGGTTGGGAAGGCACCCCTGTAACTGGTCACATAATTAAAAAAGTAACAAAAATCGATATCTCGAAAACTATTCGAGATATGGATTTAAAAGTTTCGGATTCGTATTTTGCAAAAAATCCTATAGTAATCCGCATTAAAACTTTGTCGCCCTGGATACCGTCATCTTGTTGCGCCCCCCCCCCCTAATTGAAAATTAGAAAATTTTATATCGTGAATTTTTTGGTGTTCGTCAGAGAGGGTTTGGTAGTCAACTCCCACCATTGATAGTCAACCCTCAACATTAGAAAGTTGATAGTTTAAAAAAAAAATTAGAGAAAAATCGTCAAGGTCAAACTCAAAGTAATTAAAATATCCAAAAATTGAAAGTGCATGAGCCGGTAGCAGAATCGTAAGGTAGACCCTTTTTAACGTTTGATAGTCGTGTCTTCACATTAGAGAGTGAATAATTATTTAAATGATAAAAAAACAAAGTTCCATAGTGACAAAAACTACAAGTGAAGACTTATACATATGTATATTTACACGTACATTATAAATATTTACGAAAGATATATATAGCTTACAAAGACAATAAATGAAGCAATTTATACCTTTAGGAATACTTTTGACACTAAAATAGTTAGGATAAGGTTTTGATTGTACATTTATAAATCATTTTGTTTACTTTTTTAAATGATGAAATTTCATTAAAGTGAGTGCATTTAACAATATCATAATACAGATTTATGTCAAAGTGTATGGGATTTCGTAGATTTCATTCTTAACGACTGATTCTTATACACAGAAAAATGTCCATTGTTAATGGTTTCAACATTGTCTGGCGCACTATCGTCTGAGGCACCGAGGCTTCAAAATTCATACTGTTAGTTTATAGTTTCATTTGCAAGAATCCAAAAATTACGTACATGAATGAGGTCCCCCCCCCCCTCCTTCCGTAACAAATCGTAACAAAATCTTTCGAGGCATCCCTGAGTTGTTACGTAATTTAACCCACGGCTACTCGCTATGATAGCTGTAACATTAGTACACACTAGCGGTACTCTGCGTGGCATTTTCGTTTTTAATGATAACACTGGCCCACAAAAAAGTGCCTTGAGCTAGAGGTCGGAAGGTCATTAGTTTTCCCCAGTACGTCAGGGTTTTCCTCTATACGCGAAAAATTCCCTAGGAAATAAGCTATTCTGGGTATAAATTACACTTGGTACTGAAATCGCTCGACTAAACAGGTCAGCCATATTATTTTTATGTATTTTGGTACACCGAATATGAATCTAAAATTATTTTTCCTGCAGCGCCTCAGGGTTTTCCCCTAGATGCGGAAAATTCCCTAGAAAAGGAATTTGTTCGTATATGGGATTACCCTGGGTATTTAATTCATCCTTTTGGATGAATTCAATACCAATTGTAATTTTATACCGAAAAAGCTGATTTTCTAGGAAAATTTCCGCTCCTGGGGAAAAATCCTGACGTGCTTGTTGAAAACTAATGTCAGATTCGTATTTGGCGTACCAAATAATTGAAAGATATCATGCGCCCTATTTCCAGATGATTTCAATACCAAGGGTAATTGCGTAATCCAAAAAGCTGATTTTCTAGGGAATCTTCCACGTCTAGGGGAAAACTCTGACGTTTTGGGGGGAAACTCCTGTCAAATTCGTATTCAGCGCCCCAAAATACATATATGTTACCGTCCGCGAAGAAAGGGACCTAATGCGGAAAAAATCAATTTTCATTTTCTTACGCCAATCGATAGTTTCTGAGTTACTCTTTCATTTCCATTAGACATTTTTTAAGTAAATTACTTTTCATGTTACTAAGCTACAAACATAGGCACTATAAGCGTACGCGGAGACCGAACGAGAGGCCTACAAAAGCCAGCCCCACTATTTACTATTACAGCTGTACGCGACGTGTCCGTGAGATCCACTGGCTCGTGCCTAAAGGTGTAGTGGTAAGTTGAGGGGGTGCTTTTCGTAGACGCATCCCCACTACTCAGATGCTGGCTTGCGGGCTCTGCTACGCTCGCCCGTCCTGTAAAATTAAGCTTCGACCTCGGCTTCGACGCATTAGGTCCCTTTCTTCGCGGACGGTCACATATAGATACCATACTCTGACCTCTCGCTCAAAACACTTTTCTTTTGTGGGCCTGTGTAATAGATGATCTTCCTTGCAGGTTATGAATAGAACTGATGAACAAACTAAAAAATTGGCACCTAATTGAAGTGATGTGACTTAAGGGATCAGAAACACGTATACTATATGTTGGATGGTCTGAATAACAAATACCAGAAGCAGTTAAAGTCAACCGATGAGTATTAGCCGCGCATTTCAAGAAATTACGAAAATGCGATACGGAGTACCGCTTAGAGCGTAGTTATGGGTTAAGCACAGACCCTGACTAGTCTTACAAAATTTAAGGCAGTACATTCTTATACATTATGAGACGTTGTAGGCTCCGGAAGCTACGATCATGGTTCCTTAAAGCAACCAATCCCGAAGCAACTGGAACGTGTACGTCATCCGCTTCTGCTCCTTCTGTCCTAGAAGGTAAGCAAGAGCGGGAAATTTACGCGAGATGACATCGGGCAACACTGTTCCTTGGAGTCAGGTCTCTAGCCGCGGATGACCTTACGCGGCAGACGGGACAGTTGTAGATGAGGGTTTCACCTCTGGATACTTTTTTAGAGCTACCAAGCTTTGTAGAATGTTATGAGGAACATTGTTGACGGACCAGATGAAGTGATCCCAGAAGAACAGCCTTTTGCATCCGGTTCGCGATGGAATGAGCCTGACGCTGGCAAGCCGGAATCTTGTTGAGTTGCCTAATAAATGAAGCTTTCGTAACGGTTTATACGAGGGTGATCCTTTGTATCTACGTATAATAAAATTTTAACATTTAAAATTATTCAATCCTGGTGGAATGGAGCGTATCAACTTTCTTAAAGTTAGTTTAAAAATATTTTAAATAATATTTTGATGAAATTATTCCTTTCAAATTATTAAAGATGTATGAAAATCTCTTTTTGTTCGACCCCCTTAAAAACGCGCCATTGCATGCGCGTGAAGCAGGCGTAATGTGGCCGCTTCCAGCCCAGTGACGTTCGGACATGCGCACTCTGCCGCCGAGCTGACATGAACCTTTACGCCCGCTATATAAAATTTTAGGCCCGCTACACATACAAATACAGTACAGTGTGTGTCAAGGGTTTACGGCTATTTTGACTCGTCAAAATAGTCTTCTTTACGCCCTCGATGCACAATGTACTATTTTGAATTTACTTTTCAATAGTTTCATCTCATTAAGCTTCTTTGAGTCATCCAGTGGGTATAGAGACATCTGATGTCCTTTGAACGTCCTAATGACCACTAACTACCGTGCCTACTTGTTAGGTATTAATTTTTTTCAAGTTACTTATCTGTCTTCGATTTGACAAAATCGTTTATTTATTTTATGTTTTTGTTTATGATTTGACAAAAAACAAATGGGGAAAAAATATTTTTTTAAATATTTTTTATCAGTGTTTTACTGTTATTTATGTGGCGATGTTTAAGGACGGGTTACACATTTGTCTTCGTCATTGGTTAGAGAAATCTCAAGGTTTATTTATTTAATTCATTTATTACCCGCCAGATTTATTCGAACACAAAAAGTAAGCACGTATTTTTTTCATTTTAAAATCAATTGCTTTTTAGAAGTTGTTCAAAGCCCATAAATCTTCACGTGTATTTCCTCTGGAAAAAGGCCTTTTTAAAAATTTGCGATAGAATCATTAATATTAAATTATCTTGCTGCTTCTGGCACGATTTTCTTGAAAATTTTCTGCTACATACTTCTGTAATTCAACACCTATAAACCATTTTCATAGGGTCTCGAAAAAAAATCCATCTGTGGAAAAATTAAGTATTATGTCCCGCAAGAAAAAAAAAAGTTCCCTTGCTCAAGCATGGGTCAAAAATAGTGCAAAAATGTTTGAAGTTCGATGGATTCCAGAGTTTAACTTGCATAAAAACAACTATAAAACCTTACTATTTCTCTCTATTTATCGTATCTCATAAATTGGCCTAGTTTTAAGTGCTTTTTCGTACAAAAATTCATAATTGGTTCCGAATATCAAAACTGTACGTATCACTCCAAAGGTAAGATTCATAAATCTATTAAAATTTGTTCAAATCGATATTTCCTAGTTGAATAATAATATTTTGCAGCCCAAAATTCGACTGTTAAAGGATAAAGTTTCCAAGACTATAGCCAGAAAGTTTTCAATTCTAGAGAACAAATGGGAGAAAGAATTCGGACATGCGCAAACGTTTGAAAATCCCGCGAGCATCGCTTTCGACGAATTCATAGAATTCAAGGAATTCATAGATTTCCGTGAATTCGTAGTGAATTCGCTGAATTCGTAAAAATCGTTGAATTCTCTGAATTCCCTGAATGAATTGCTTTCTCTGAATCCCTTAAATTCTCTGGATTCCTTGAATTCTTCAAATTCTAGGAATTCTCTGAATTCCTTTAACTCTCTGAATTACTCTAATTCTCAGAATTCCTTGAATTTTTTGAATGCCTTGAATTCTCTGAATTCCTTGAATTCTTTGAATTCCTTGAATTCTCCGAATCCCTTGAATTCAAGAAATTCTCTGAATTCCTTGAACTCTCTGAATTACTGAAATTCTCTGAATTCCTTGAATTCTTTGAATTCCTTGAATTCTCCGAATCCCTTGAATTCCCCGAATCCCTTGAATTCTCTGAATTCAGGAAATTCTCTCAATTCCTTAAACTCTCTGAATTACTGAAATTCTCCGAAGTCCCTGAATTCTTTGAATTCCATGAATTCTTAGAATTCCTCGAATTCTCTAAATTCTTAGAATTCCTCGAATTCTCTAAATTCTTTGAATTTCTCGAATTCCTCGAATTCCTAGAATTCTCAGAATTTGTCGTATTCTTTGAATTCTCTGAATTCCTTGAGTTTGTTGACTTTCTTGGATTCGCTGAATGCCTTCAATTTGCTGAATACCTTGAATTCTCCGAATCCCTTGAATTCTCTGAATGCAAGAAATTCTCTGAATTCTTTGGACTCTCTGAATTACTTAAATCCTCTGAGTGCCTTGAATTCTCTGAGTTCCTTGAATTCTGTGAATTCTTCGAATTCGTAAGGACATGAACGTGCACAGTTGGGCAAGTGACAACTGTGCGCGTGCACAGTTAGGAAAGTGACATCTGTGCACGGTAAGGTGCACGGGAGTCCGTCTGTGCCAGTCTAGGTTTTAACGTGCACAGTTGTCCAAGTACCATCTGTGCACGTGCACAGTTGTCCAAGTGACAACTGTGCACGTCTAAATTTCAACGTGCACAGTTGGGCAAGGGACATCTGTGCACGTGCAGAGTTGTCAAAGTGACAACTGTGTACGTCTAAATTTTGACGTGCACAGTTGTCCAAGTACCATCTGTGCACGTGCACAGTTGTCCAAATGACAGCTGTGCACGTCGAAATTTGGACGTGCACGGATGGGCTCCTGTGGTCTTGGACGTGCACAGATGGACGTGCACAGTTGTCCGTCCGGCCATCGACGTGCACAGTTGGGCACGTGCAAAGTTGCTACGTGCAAAGTTGTCCGTCACCCGAAAGGAAAACTGCAAAAAAAAACTCCTTTCGAGTTCAGTCGTTTTTAATTTTATGAAATGTTATATTTCAACAAAGAATTTTTTCTTACTTTTTTCCATCTCGTGTTTCAGGATCTGTAAAAAAATAGAAAACAAATTTTGTTCCAAACTCAAAAATATGTACGTGTTTCCTTAGTTTATTAGAAAAAACGACAAAAAATAAAGAAACTTTTTTTTTGGCATCTTTGTGTAAAAATGAACAAAATTGCATTCTCTGCCATTCTTTGAAATATTATATTTCCACGACAAATTTTTTAGTCACCTTTTTCCATCTAAGGTTTTTGAATTCCATAAACTTTACTCAACAAAAAAATTTAAAAAATTTTCCCATACACAAAAAATTGAAGAAATTGAAATTTTGAAAATAATTAATCGACTTGCCCAATAGTGAGACATTGAAAAATAATTTAATTTGTAATGCTACATAGAAATTTTTTAGTAGAAGTACCAATGAATCTATTTATTCTGAGTTTTTTCGGCCCACCCTGATATACAAATATAAAACAAGATAACTCTATTATTATTTATTTTTTATTATTTATTTATTCATTAATAATATTCTGGTTTTTAATGTAGAAAGAGTCTTGGAATATTGGAAAGTGACCTCAAAATATTTCATTTTTTATGATTTTTGATTCTTTTGAATTGCTTGTAATGCTTTTAAACTCTTTCGAATCCTTTTGAATTCTTTTTACTTTCTTGAAATCTTCTGAATTCTTCTGAATTTCCCGATATATCTGCATTCATCTAAATTCCGTGAATTATCTGAATTCCTTGAATTTGTGGAATTTCCTAAAATCTAAGAACTTCCTAAATTCAAAGAACTTCAACATAATGTTTAGAATTCAGAAGAATTCAGAAGAACTGAGGCAGTTCAAGAAATTTTATGTACTCAGGGAATTCAAAGAATTTAAAAGATTTTGAAGAATTCAAGGGATCCAGATAATTAAAAGAATTACGAGAATTTAAAATGTTACAGGAATTTAGGAAATTCCAAATATTTAAAGATTTCAGAAAATTCCGAAGATTCAGGAAATTCAGAATATTCAAGGATTAAACGGAATTGGATAGAATTTAGAAAATTTAGAGAATTTGAGGAATTCAGAGAATTTAGAATATTTGAGAAATTCAGGAAATTCAAGTAATTTATTATAAGCGTATTTATGGAATTCAGAATATTTTAAGAACTCAAGAGGAACACAATATGCAAGGTATTAAACGATTTTCGAGAATTCGGAGAATTTAGGAAATTCGGAGTATTTAAGGATTTCAGAGGATGTAGGGAAATCAAAGATTTCGTTAAATTAAGGATTTCTGGGAATTAAAGGATTCCCAAATTTTCAGGGATTCGGAGAATGCAAAAAAAAAAAAAAAAAGAAAAAAAAATTTAGAATATTTCAGGAATTTAGCACATTCAGAAGATTCCAGAAATTAGGAGATTTTCAGGAGTTCAGAGAATTCAAGGATTTCAGGAAATTAAGAGAATTCGTGGGATTTCAGTGAGCTCATGGAATTCCGGAAGTTAGAGAATTCAGAATATTTTAGGATTTTAGGGAATTCAGAGAAATCAAGGATTTTGAGGAATAGAAATAATTAAAAGATTTTCTGGAATTGAGGGAATCTGTCAAAATGTCATTACTCCATAAAACTCCTAATTTTGAAAAAAGAAATACAAATTTTTCATTTTAGGTTTTCAAAATGGGAAATTTCATTTTTCAAGGCTATAAATTTCATATCGTATCATTTTTTAGCAATTGAAATTCGAAATTATCCAATTTTCTACACTGAGAATGAAACCAAACCATTTTTAATGTTTCGATATATGCTTCCAATTGAAAATTGTTTAATTTTGAATGATTCCAGTTTCAAACGATTTTTTGAATGTACAATTTTGAAAATTTACAAAGGGAAAAGTAATAAAAGTTTTATCATATTTAAAATCATTCCGAAATTTGGTATAATATTAGATAATCATATTCAATAATTAAAAAATAAATCTAATTATACAATTTTTAAGTCCAATTTAAGTTTTAATGAATCACAAATTCGAAATCGTCGGTGCTTGAAATTTCATTCAATTTCTAGGACAAGAATTAAAACACTCAAACTAAATTTAAATTGATTTGCATTAAGAAATTAATCAACTTATTCAATTTCCTTCAAACACGATTTAATTCTGAAGCATTTTTAAATCCCAGGAATTTCTATATACTTTAAATTAATTGAAAATCAATTAGCTTCACTATTTAGAGTCCAGAGCCTAATAATCCTGACATTAAAAATTGAAAAATTGCATTTTTTCTTAAATATTTTTTTCTATAAATTAGGGCTGGAAATGCTTGCAAATTTCAAAGAAATTTCAATATTGTTTTTCCTTTCCTTTCTTTTCCATTTTTGGATTTTCTTTAATTGGGCAGGATATCTAATATTAAACTATTTAAAAAGGAAACACTTTTCAACTCCATCCCTTTTATATTGTTTATATTTTCTTTTGCAAAACTTGAATTAAAAATGTTTGTTATTCTATGAGATGGTTCTATTCAAAATTACGTATTCTTGAAGCAGTTTAGACTGAAATATTGCTTACAATTTTTCAAACATATGTAATTACAATTTTCATTTATAATGTAAATATAATATTTATAATAGAAAAATGTTCTCAATTTCTCTGCTGTTTTGCGATACTTTGCATTGTTTACGAAATAAATTTGAAAATTACATTTTAAGGAAAAAAAATTATCCCAGACAAAAAAATGGCTTAGTCCGCATAAAACTTATAGGATTTCTTCCGTATATTATCAGACATTTTTTTACATATTTCAAAAAATGGAAGAGGTGGGGTTTTGCTGAAAATATTCCTAATTTTTTTCCTAATGTAGAAAACATGAAAATAAGATTTCCTGGAAAACCCCATCTTTGCTATTTTTTTTTCAATATTTGTTCACTAAGTCTCCTGGTTAAAAAAATCGTCAAGCTTGCATGAAACTCACAGTTTTACAGAAGACCAATTTCAACCAAAATCTGTGAGAATATTTATTTGTGGGTTGTTTATAAGAATCGAATTTAAACAATTTATTAATTATTTTTAGTATTTTTAAACAAATTGTCGCCGCTTTTTCAATTTGAAACTTTGTTTTATTTTCCCGATAGATTTCGAATGCGAGCGATAACAAAACAAAAACTGGAAACCAAGAAAGAAGTTCTTTGCTTGATGCAGAAATATGTTGAAATATTTTGGAATTAATTAGAAAGAGAGAATAATTTTGTTAGAATGAACTATCCGATTTTAATCAAATTATTGTATTTTTTAGCATTTTTTTCCGATTTGAAATCGATTCAAGGGGTCAATTACTCCTGCAATCTGCTTTGAAATTTTGCAATCTTATGCAATCCCATTCAATCCCTTGCAATTCCATGCAATCTTTTTCACAATTTAACGTAGAATTTCGAACAATTTTAAGAAATTTCGTTGAATTTCAGAGAGCTTTCATGGATTTTAAGCGATTTCCTCAGATTTTATAAAAATTGCACGGCATTTAAAAAATTTCCAAACATATCAGAAGGTTTCAAGGGATTCCAAAGAATTTCAACCAATTTCGAGGGATTTTAAATATTTTCAAACTTTTCGGGAAATTTAAAAAAATTCCAAAGGATTTCCAAACACTTTGAAAACATTTCTAGTAAAATTTGGAAAATGAATTAAATTAAATTAAATTTTTAAGGATTCCTAGCGATTTCAAAGTTATCAAGAGATTTTAAAGTATTTCGAGCACTTTACTAAATTGAAGGATTTCAAAGAATGTAAACGGACTTAAACGTTTTTTTAGATAATTGAAATTAATAATTTTAATGTAATTTGCATCTAGGGAATTTCCATATAAAAGAGATGAAAAATATGGACCACAAAGAATCGCCAAAAATTCCAAGAGATTTCAGGGGATTTTTACGTTTTTTGAAGATTTCAAGAGATTTCTAATGAACTTTAGAAAATACATTAAATTAGGTTTTAAGGAATTTCTAGCTATTCCAGAGATTTCAAGAGATTTTTGGGTACTTCAAGTAATTTTACAAAGATTTAAGGATTTTATTACATTTCCAAAGATTTGAAGGGATTTTAAAGATTTTTAGGGATTTAAACGGGGTTTTCAGAGAGCTTCAAAGAATATGTTGAATTTTAATTATACTTGAGGACTTTTAAGTGGTTTATATACTTTTTAAAATAAATTTTCATGTTTTCCGAAGATTTCGAAGGATTTTAAGTGGTTCTGAAATTCCAAGAGATATACAAAATGTCAAAGATTTTTGTGGGATTTCCAAATATTTCAAGGGATTTTAAGGTATTCAAAGGAATTTCACAAAGATTTCCAAGATTTCTGGGGATTTAAATGTTGTTTTTTTTTTCAGGGAATTTTGATGGATAAGTTGAATTCAAATCATATGTCAGGGCTTTCAAATCATTTGTACTTTTTAAATCAATTTTTTCATTTTCTAAAAATTTCAAGGGATTCTAAAGAAATTCTGAAAGATTTCAAGATTCTACGAAATGTGAAGAGGTTCCAATCAATTTTTTAGGATTTCCAAAGATTTCAAGGGATTCTAAGTGGTTCTGAAGCATTTTAAGATATATACAAAATCTCAAGGGGTTTCAAAGAATTTCGTAGGATTTCCGATAATTTAAAGGGATTCCAAGGTATTTCAAGGAATTTCACAAAGATTTCAGAGATTTCTGGGGATTTGAATGTTGATTTTTCAACCTAAGGAGATTAATTATCAACCAAAAATGTAATAGTAGATATTTTAACAAATAAATATTTAAATTTCAAATAAAAAACAGTTAAATTTAACAAAAAAATACGAATTTTCAACCATACAGTTGTATTTATAAAAAAAATGGATTCTCTAAAAAAAAGAAAAAATTTCCTAGAAAATACATCAATTAATTTCCAACCAATTAGTTAAATTTCGAAACGGGAGGAATATTTTTCTAACCAAAAGTATGGATTTTCAACCAAATAGTTGAATTTTCAACTAACAAGATAAATTGTCGCAAAAAATGTAATAGTAAAACTTTCAGTAAAAAAAAATGTTGGCCAGAAAAACCAATTTTCAAGAAGACAGTTAAATTGTGAACTAAAGAAATGAATTTTTAACTAAAATTAAGAATCTTCATCTGCTATCAACTAATATCTTCAACTATCTTGCTACCAAGTTATTGAATTATTGTCTACCGTATTTTTAAATCTTCGAGCCCAAAATAAGAATTTTCTACACAACAGTTGAATTTGTAACCCGAAAATGTAAATTTTCAACGACAACATTAATTTTTATCCTAAACAGATTAATTGTTAACCAAACAGTTACATTTTTAACCAAAATAGATCAATTTTCTTCAAAAAGAGAAGAATTTTAAAACCAAAAAGGCAAATATTCCACAAAATAGTTGAATTTTAGAAATTTTTCAGTCAAGAAGGAAAAAAATTCCAATCAAATTGTAGAATTTCCATGAAAAAAGACTGAATGAACTTTCAGCCACAAATAGTTGGATTTTCTTATTGGCTTCTAATAATTCAGTTCGCATTGAAATAAATGAAGATATTATAAAATTGTGCTAAATTGTACTAAAATTATAACTGGATACTTATTATTATTATTAACCTATTCAATTTTCTCAAACAAATTTCATAAAGCTTCCACGTCGATTCAATTAACAGGATTGATATTTTATGTGTAATTTCGTTCCCTAAGTTTATAAAATCTTAGCGAGATTTGAAGACGGAGGGAGGGGACAGCAAATCTCAAGTTATCTTACATAGGAGGAGAGGGGGGTGAAAATTTCAGAAAAACACCTCACGGGATTTGTGCATAAAACCTTATTTATTTGTTCATTCATTTATTATTATTTTGTGAATCTATGATTATTTGTAGATCTCGGGACAGTAAGGGTACGTGGGTTAGCATTTGCATATGATAAGGTTGTAATAGCAGAGTCAATCGAAGATTTCCAAAGAATGTTGAGTAAACTGAATATTAGCATGGAGAATATGAGCCTCAAAATTAAGGTGAATAAAACAAAAATTATGGTGTTTCGAGGGAAAGGGTGAGAATATATGTAATTTAATATACAAATCAAATTTCATTAAATCTCAAGGCTTTATGATTCCAGATTATACTTGTACTTATGGAATAAATTTTATTTTATTTTAACAGATTTCTACTGATTTCAACAATTCAAGGAGAGAAGATTAAGATTCACAAGTCTTCGGATTATTTGACAGCTTATTGGGAATTTTCCAATTTTAATGGAATGCCCAGAGGTAGACCGCCGAAAGAATGGTTAGAATCTGTAAATGAGACATTAATCCGAAGAGACATAAGAAGTCATAGGAACAGAAGAGCTTGCATGAAGAAATGCATGGACGTAAAGGAAGCTAGAGTAGTATGCCAGGACAGAAAAGTGTGGCGACAAATAGTTTATAAACAGAGTGACAATAGAGTGAATGATGCCTGAAACAAAGACCTTGGATACTAATGGGCCCAAGTGGGGAACCATACATAACAATTTTGTGAGGCTCCTCACTTGGGGTGATCGCTAGAGAGATTGATCAGCAACCTGGGTCGGAGCAGTGTTGCGGAGTGAACGTGTCATTTGAATAAATAACACGAAAACTCCAGATCAATCTAAAATATCCATACCTAACACATATATACCTATATACCTATCTACCTTATACCATATAACGACCTACTTTACACCTATATACCTATGCCAAACTACTTTCCAACCGAGCAAGTCACGCCTACCCCGAAAGGGAAATGGCTTAATGGTATAAAACCTCCAAGACAGCCGATTATGAGAACTACACGATGGACTTTGTAGCCTTGGTGCAGCCTGCTCAGCTCAGAAAGAAGTGCTTGATATTTCGCCCGTTTTTCTTCCTCCTTTGTCGTGATATTTCCATCGGCTGGTGCCGAAAATTCAATCACGTAAATGATCTTGTTCTTCAGATCTTGGAGGACAATATCAGGCTTCGTAGCACTAATACGTTGAGTGCTGGAGAATGAAAAATTCCAGTAGATTTTACACTGATCATTCTCCACAACGGACTCGAGTTCATCTGGGCATATGGCGAGATGGGCAATAGATCAACACCATAGTAGTGCCTAAGATGGTAATATAACACTTTTAGAGCCGCATTGTGTCTATGTACCCGTAGTGTGCATATGTAGAGCATCCACTGAGAACATGTCCAAGTGTTTCGGGCTCTTGCTTGCACGCTCGGCAGTTGGTATCGCGTACAGGTATATTCATTATGCGCTCGCGGTAAACTAAGGTGTCTATGACGCCGTCTTGACAGGCAAAAAGAAATCCCTCGGTCTCCGATCTCAATCCAGCAGACTTGAGAAACATGTTGGTCAGACCCATCGAGAGCTCTTCTCTACGTAGGATGCCGTAGAACTTACCATGGAGGGGTTTCTCAGCATGTTCTCTTAGTAGAAGCGTATGTTCTGCTTCCTGTATACGACTTTTGAGCACCAGAGGTGTTAGTGATGCTAGGCCATGTGTAATGTCGCTGGAATCAAATGGGAGGGCAAGCTCCTCTGCGGTCCTACCTGCGGCACGGTATAGAAATGCCGCAGCATTGACGACTTCATGTTGATGTACGAGTCGCATAAGAGAATCTTTGCTATTGAGAACTGAGCAGGCTGTAGCCAGAACCGTTCTTCGATGAAGACACTCTAAGCTTAGCAAGCCTCTACCCCCTTTATCTCGAGGGAGGTATATTCGAGGTACGGAAGATCTAGGATGATGACTACGATGGATTGCCATCATCTTGCATGTGCGTCTGTCAAGTTGCTTCAACACATTGGCGTTCCATTTCACTCCACCAAACGTGTAGAGCAGTATAGCAACGGCCAGCATATTGGTCGCCTGGATCTTATTCTATCCAGATAATTCGAAAGCCCAAATTTTTCTGAGAATTTGGCGATACATTGGGTTTTCTGTTGCGGTATTCCAAGATATGTATATGTTTCTCCATTACCAAGATGTTGAATGGTATTTCCGCCTACGAGTTGAACATCCTGATATACCTGATCGTCACGCGATGATGTAGTTTCCAGTCTTCCTTGCTGTAGGTGGACGCAAGCACACTTGTCCAGTCGGAAGCTCATGCCAATCGCTTTAGAGTACCTATTTACCGCCTCCACAAGGATGTTAAGGTCCTCTTTCGAGGAAGCAAAGAGTTTAAGGTTGTTCATGTATAAAAGGTGGTTGACTTTATATTCTCTTCTGTTCGGCGGGCCACATAGGTATCCAGAGTTTTTGCCTCGAAGCACAATAGACACACACTGCGGACAATAGACAAATTTTGTCCGCCACAAGAGCATAAGCTCTTTTATGCATCTCACTATTTTTAGATGCACCTCCAGGAACTCATGGAGCTTAATAAGTAGCTCATGGTTCGTGTTATCGAATGCCTTACGGTAGTCAATCCAAGCCATAGACAGATTGTGCTGGGTCGGCAAATTATTATTTTTTTATTTAAACTTGTTCTCGGGTGAACCCTGTTTTTCATCATAGCCACGGACTGAGTCAAGTGACTGATGAGATGAGGATGTTATAAGTTAATTTAATACGATGCCTGAAATCTTCTGCGATGATGTTGTAGGTACAAAATTACGAGCGTGTTGTAGTTGGGAGTTCGTGTTTTACCGCTATTATCCATACACAGCGGTTGCGAGCGATGGAGGTGACAACAGTCGCCTCTGGATGCTTTCTTGGAGCTACCATCTGCCACTCCACAGGTTTTTAGTCACTTGCTTCCTGGTGGTCTAGAAAATTTCTCACAATACGATAGGTATTCAGTAAAACCGCCTTTTGAGCTGCTGCCAGTACCCTATAATTATACCTTTCGGGCTAAGCATGACTCCTGTTTCTTATTGCTCCTTCTTTCTTGTTTCTTATTCTCTTTCTTGCTTCTTATGTTTCTTCGAATTAGGGTCTCATTTACATATTCTAACCATTCTTTCCACGGTCTGCCTCTGAACACACTGCCATTTATTTTACCTTGGTACACTTGTTTCGTCAGCCGTTCATATTTCATTCTCTCAACATGCCTAAACAATCTCAAAGAGTTTCTGTCACATATGCCAACTAGTGTCTCCTCTACACTACATTCTTTGAGGATTATCTTATTTCTCACTTTATCCATCAATGTTTCCAGTGATTTTAATTAAATAGTGGAAGAAAAGTGAACGGTTGAGCACCATTTACTGAAAAGTCCCTGGATTTTTTGTAAAACAAGTCACATAAGACTCTATATCCAAGATTTATAGAAAGCCACTTTAATTTCAATAAACTATTTTCTTGTTGTGTAATTAAATCTTGTAAACATGGGCATGTATTTATTCCCGTTGAATTTCAGAACGTTTTACGCAAACACGGCTTTTAACTTAATGCATATATTATGTGATGTAATGAGAGGTACATATAAGGTTTAATTAGAGGCCTTTTTCAAGTCTCTAGCACGTCGGGTTCATATGATAGAAATATTTGAGCATGGCCAAAAACGTGTTTTTGTGAGGTTTCAACCCTAATTAAAAAAAAAAAAAAGTTGCGTGATAGGCAATGTTTGGGCCCGAATTCATGATTAGCAGAGAAAAATACATTTACAATGCCAGTCGCATAAAAAAAAACATGAAAAACTAATAAATTGCAGTTACTTATTTTAAAAAGTAACGGTAACGTTAACGAGTGACAATTTTCGGGTAACGGTAATGTTAAGTAACGTACGTTACTGAACATTATTTTACGAAATTTCTTAATGGCCTTTATACTGCGTCATATGTCATGATAACCAGAATTCACACTTTCTTTATGGTATAGTATGTCTGTAGGGCGTCCGCATGAAAAGGGCCCTTTTGTTTTGTTCTAGTTTAAAAAATAACTAGCCCTATAGCCTGCACGTAACAACATATCGAACATGCGGACGCCTACATATATTGGACTTGAAACCAAACGTTTGTTTCCTCATGTATTGTCATCATCTTGCGTGTGCGTCGGTCGAGTTGCTTCAACTCATCGACGTTCCATTTTACTGCACCAAAGGTGTAGAGCAGTATAGGAACGGCCAGCATGTTGGCCGACTGGATCTTATTCTTTCCAGATAATTCGGACCCCAAATTTTTCTGAGAATTTGGCGATACCTTTTTCTAAGGGCCGTTTTTAACTTAGCACAGTTTGGGTTTCCGCTTGCGGTATTCCAAGATATGTATGTGTTCCTCCAATACCAAGATATTGAATGGTATTTCCGCCTATGAGTTGAATATCCTGATCGTCACGTGATGATGTAGTTTCTAGTCTTCCTTGGTGTGGGTGGACGCAGACACACTTGTCCAGTCCGAAGCTCATGCCAATCGCTTTAGAATACCTATTTACCGCCTCGACAAGGATGTCAAGGTCCTTTTTTGAGGAAGCAAAGAGTTTAAGGTCGTCCATGTATAAAAGGTGGTTGACCTTATAATTTCTTCTGTTCGGTGGGCCACATAGGTATCCAGAGCTTTTGCCTCGGAGCACAATAGATAGAGGCAAGAGGGAGATGCAGAAAAGTATCGGACTTAGAGAGTCTCCTTGAAAGACCCCCCTCTTATATGTGACAAAGCTTGTAGTCACTTGTCTTTTGTCAGATGTTATTACAAATCTTGTCCTCCACAAGGGCATAAGCTCTTTTATGCATCTCACTATTTTTTGATGCACCTCCATGCACTCTAGGAGCTTAATAAGTAGCTCATGGCTCGTGTTATCGAATGCCTTACGGTAGTCAATCCAAGCCATGGCCAGATTGCGTCGATACCTGATCGAGGCCTGCGTAATACACCTGTCTATTAACAGGTTCTCCCGGCAACCTGCCAGCCCTCTCTTGCATCTACGTTGTTCAACTATTATACTCCATATTGGCTCGATAGTTGTCAATATCCTCTCTTTGAGGATGCCAGTGAATAGATTATAGCTGGTGTTTAAACAAGCTATGGGCCTATAGTTCTTTGGACTTGACAAATCTCCGGTCTTAGGGATCAATACCATACGTTTTTCCACTCGCCACTACGGGACGGGTTGTTCTCCGTTTAAGAAAGTAGTAAATATACGATCTAGATGTTGGTGCGTAGAAGTAAACTTCTTCCACCAAAAGTTGTTGATTTTATCTGTCCCTAACGCTGAAAAGTTCTCAGTTCTAGCGATAACTTTCTTCACTTCTTCAGCAGTAATTAGTGGACACTCTTCCTCTGGACCTTGGAACCTTTGGCAAAAGTTACGAAAGAGTGATATATCAGAAGCGTCTTAATTTAGCTGATAAGTATCTCCATATACTTGCTCCCAGAAGACTTGAATCTTTTCTCGACTAGGCAGATTTTTAACGGCACGTGACGCTTTATTGACCAGACGGGAAGGATGAGTAGAAAAGGTGGATTTTTCCTGAATCCACTTAGTTCACTTAGTGATGTTCAAACATGTTCACTTAGTTTAAAGGCGCTGTTTCGCTGTTAAAAGAGATTTTATTTTTTGCGTCCAGTTCTGCTGGATGGTCAACAGTTTACAGTTGTTCAGCGCGTGATTTGCTTTTCTTATATGTAAGTTTCGAGGAAGTGCCCTAACTTTTGGAGTGAACTTTTTATTTGATGTTATGTAGCTAATCACGCACTGAACATTTCATGCATGCCGTCTCGCTGTTTCAATTTTGAACTGAAGCTGTGCAATATGCTCGCGAGTCTTACTCAGACATACTGAAGTATCGTTGCTTCTATTGTCGCTATTCAGGGAGACCGCCCTCTCGTAAACTACACAGTTCAAATTCCAGAGATTAACATCTTCGAGGGGCAAATCGGCGAGAGCAGTATTAGCTTCAGCTAATTTGTCCATCATGAGGAAGACTTTTTGGTGGATACACGGAGAAAATTTGTGTGTTAAATTTTGCATAACTTAGTTCGGTAAACGGAGGACGTATATTACTGCATTATATTAAAATTTCACTTTCAGTCATGTAAAATGAAATAGGGTAATATTTGATGTGAAAATATGAATTATTAATATAAATTCATTAAAATTTAATTCGCGATTCAGTAAGAAATAATACAACAAGATATCAGAGATTACTTGACAGTTGGGTAAAATGAGATGTCGATTACCTACCAGTTAGGTAAAATGCGTCGAACTGTTAGGCATATAGTTTCAATCCTAGAAAACAAAGTCTACCTATCTAAATATGTGAATTCTACATCCCAGTCATGTAAAATTTCGTGCGCCAGCAAAAAAAAACATTCTTGCTACAAACATATCATATACAATTCATAAGTATATTGTTGGTACATATACACAATTTAACTTGAACAATTACATTAAATTACGATACATTACATACGATATAGTCGCACGCTTCTAACGATATTAACGCTATTAAAAATCGCAAACGCTGTGACGGGTTTCGAACCACCTAAGCTACGGTTAACGCGTTCTATCGCTAACAACTAAACCTCACGGCTAACCTAACACTTAGAATATCGGAAAAAAAATCTCCGCTATAAAGTTAAAGTACAAGTACGTCAGGGCCGTACAAAAAAATAACTGGTCCCCGTTTCATCGAAGTTTGTTATTGTAACATTTTATTAATTAGCGTGCTTGTAAATTTGTAGGAAGTAAATAAACATATTGGATAATTTTTTATTTGAAATTTTCCAACCTTGAAAATAAATATTTTTCAACTAAAAAGGCAACTCAATTTTGTGTTAAAATTTTTATTTGATCACTTTGGTAGAGAATTCATTTGCTCCCTTGAAAATTTAAATAATTCTACGAAAATTAATGTTTTTTGCTTAAAAATTTATTTTTCTATCTGAAAATTTAACTAATATATTTTTTGTTGAAAATTTAGGTTTTGCAGTTAAAGATTGATCTATTTTGTTGAAAGTTTATCTTTTTTTGTAGAAAATTAACCTTTTCAGTTAAAATTCATGTATTTTATTTTATTTCTTTGGTTAAAAAATAGTTTTTTCTTGTTAAAAATTAATTTTTTGAACTGAAAATTTAACTCAATTTCTTATCGAGATTCTTTTTCATACAAATTTAATCTTTTTGGTAAAAAATTCAGTTGTTCAGTTGAAAATTCATATTATTTGCTTAAAAACTTATTTCTCTAACTGAAAATTAAACTATTCTATACTTTGTTAAAAGTGTATGTTTTTTAGTTGAAAATTCATCCATTTAGTTGAAAATTTATTCATTTTTTCTGGTAATTTCCAACCTTTCTGGTTGAAGAGGCAACTATTGGGTTAAAAATTCCATTAAAAATGAAAAATGTTGATGGAAAATTCATGTTTTTTCTTAAAAATTATTCTTTTTTTGCTAGCAAATTAATCTTCTTGGTTGGAATTTTCATTTCTACAGTTGAAAATTATTTTTTATATTGAAAATTAACTTTTTTAGATAAAAATTTAAAAATTAATTTTTCCAACCAAGAATTCAAATATACTCCATTTTTTAATTTTTTTATAGCCATTACATCTATTAGGTTGAAAATTTAACTATTCTGTTGAAAATTCATTTCATTTGTTCACAAACTTATTTCTCTCTCTGAAAATTAAACTATTCTATTCTTTGTTTAAAATTTATTTTTTAGTTGAAAACTTGTCTTTTTTTCATCGAAAATTCATCTTTTCGGTTGGAAATTTACCTAATTGGTGAAATGTTGTTTTTTGATTGTTTTTGTTTGAAGATGCATTATTTTAGTGGAAAGTTTATTTCCTTTGTTGAAAATTGAACAAATTTTATTAAAAATATGTTTTTTTGTTGTTGTAAAAAATAATGTTTACAACAAAAAAGGTATCTACTTCATTTTTGCTAGAAAATTGATCTTTTCAATTTGAAAATTCACTCATTTTGTTAGAAGCATTTTCTCTTTTATGAGAAATTCAATTATTTAGGTAGAAAATTCATATTTTTTCGTTATAAATTCAACCTTGTTTTTAAACATTACTCTTCGGGGATCTCCCGCCTCGAAGTTTGAAGTCAGTTGTCCAGTGCCGTCCGATGTTTTTTTATGACCCGCATCTTGATATGTCAATTTTTAAATACATTCTACTTTGATTAAGTGACTTAATGAGTATTATCTACTGAGAGAAAAGGATAGTCTATATATTTGAATATTTTCTCAAATTCTACAATATAAACCGAAACTTAAAAATGTTAAAGTGTCTACGGGGGACTTGGCTTTGAACTTCAGCCCTGAGAATGTTGACGTCCCTAGCGGCACTCATTTTACCTCACTGTTGTGTAATTCCTCTCCTAATGGAAGTGAAAATCTCTTTAAAAATGCTGCAATCTATACTTTCTTTTAAGTGAATCGTTAATATCACACAAAAGTAAACTTTATATCAATAATTTGATGAAAATTTACAATACTTGACGTTAATTTATAATATACTGGTATTAAAATAATACAACCCTTATATAAATTATTACATATCATAATTTTCACTTTCGGACTTGAGATTTTACATAACTCTTTTGTATTATTTATAGTTCTGTTTTGTATTAAATCCTGAAATAATTGTAAACTTTATCTGAATGCAGTAATGTCCTCCATTTACCTAACTAATTGGGTAAATTCTAATGAACAAATTTTCTCCGTGTAGATCTCCTACTTCTCATGTTGGCATTGTCGGCTATCTTCAAAGGTGTTATTGCTGGAACGGGTGGCATGTTCGCTGGAGGATGTTGCTCCTCTTCTTGTTGATAAAGAGCTTCATATCCGTTTTTTCGCAAGAAGGATACCTGATCTCTTAAATACTGAGGCGTTTTATGAGCATATTCCGGGTGCATATTGACCTAACGGTCATATAACCTCTTCATGAATCCTCTTCGCGCCGGTGAGCTTCTTTGCCAACAGGTAAGGAGGTCCCTCCTGAGTTGGTCCGACCATTTAAATCGATGTTCTCGCGTTTGTCCGGGGCCATTGCCTGTTCGTCGCCTCGGTTCGTTCCTATTGCCACTCCCAACTGAATCATTGCCTCCATCCGAGAGAGGCCTATTGTGGTTGGCACTGCGCGATACTGGTGTCGTAACCGCATAATTCGTTGCATTGGGGAGTTAGCTCAAAGCAACGTTGCTGACTGCAAGAGCCGGAGCTATTTCGAATACCGAAATATGTATAATTGTACATGCACTCTTCAACATGATCTGAAAAATGTTTGATTAAATCAATCCAAGTTTTGTTGAATCAAATAAATAAATGCATTGCTATACATATAACTAAAATTTGGGGACAGTAAACGAAATTTTTTGAGAAATTTGAAAAAAAATGATGAATGAAAAAGGTTTTTTTTTATATTATTATTCTGGGATAAATTTTTTCGCCGCCCTTGCTATATTTGGTGTCCTGAAACGAAACCGTGATAATGATAATTTTGAATTTTTACCGAAGCATGTTTCAAAGACCATGCTTTTTAATTAAATTACATGTGTCTTTACCTGTGAGGTATTTCTCGTTAATTTTACTTTCGCGAGAATAATTATTTTATTTCGAATACATCTCGTTCAGAAATGAAGATAGACGTATGAAACTTGTATAA
>CAKNXH010002124.1:163369-202040 GCA_932178445.1 Andricus quercusramuli | reverse complement strand
CATATCTACGACAAAAATATAAACACTACTTCTAATTTGAATTTTTTTGCATTTTGAGAGAATTGTCAATGCTCAAAAATGCGAAATTCCAATTCGCACTAGTGTGGACTTTATATATACGCAGATGTAGTGTGGACTCTACGGGTTAAAATGAGAACAAAAAGGAATATCATGAATATCATGTTGGTTCGCCGGTACATGTGCACGCATGGGAAAAACCGCAATTCCAAGATTTTTTGAAAATAGTGAAATCTTTCGATGTAATGAAAGTTGTCAAAAAGATCACTGCACAAAACATAACCCAATTTTATCATTATTAAGAAATTGGACTATGTCACGCGTTTGTATGTTGCGCTGGATTTTCACGCCGTGCGACCTGTATGTAACAAAGGAAAATAGTGACCTTGACTTTTAATCCGTGTTATCTAACCATGCAGCACAAAATGATGCAAATAATTGTGAAAACGACGCGACTCACTTTCGAGCTTGATGAAATTCGCAAACTGGACATTTGCCGGCATGCGCGCGCATTCCTCGAGAAATGGTTCCCGCGAATTTTAAAAAACTATAATTTTCAAAGAAATCTTCATTTGAGTAGACTAATTAATTTTTTGTAATATTGATGTTGATTTGACGAACTTCATTAATTTATTTTTATAATATTCAATACATTCTGGATGGCCTGGAAACATGGAGGAGATAAATATTTTCTTTAACAAGGTTGTGTATAAATACCGGTACCGACAAAGAAAATGCGCGATATCACTTTATGAATAACAAAAATTTGGATATATTTTAAAAATTAATTTTTCCAGAAAAAAAAAATAAAGATGGAAATCCTAATTTTTGAAATTTTCACAATTTTTCGAAATAAAGTAAATTTTTGGATACTTTATATTGTTGTACATTTTCGGAAAAAGAACGAAACTTAAAGTTTTCAATTTTCCAACATTTCAAAAGTTTCAAAAAAATCCCAAATTTTTTTCAATATTTCCAAAAATCCACAAAATTAAAAAAAAAATTGTTTAAAAAATTTCAATATTGTTTTGAAAATGGTTTATATAACTTTCCAATAACAATTAATTTTATAAGTAATAACTATAGAAAAATTAAATATTATTAGAAAGAATTCTGCCCTCATAGTGATTGCAGACTCTGCGTCACATTCTCACGGTATTGTGTTATGCAGAGTGTGTTGGCCAAATATGACTCATAGCGCTCGCAGATGTGTGCTCGACAGTCCATGCTGGCGAGATGAGTGCGTTATTGCACGCAGAACCTGTCAATCACAATCTGCGGGTGATCTGCGTCGCACAATTGTTATCTGGGATCTATTCTTTCGTTGGGCAGTTTTCCCGATGGAAAATTAGCACATTCAAAAAAATTAAATAATACTCACTCTTACGTTTAAATATGAAAGTATTAATTTTTTTGAATTTTTCTTTTCTTATCGGGCATCTTCTGTCGAATGTCCTCTGTTTTTCTGCGTTTTGTTCTGTCGCTTGCTTTGGATAAGGTGATTGAAGGTCGGTCAAAAGATCTCTAATAAACAAGCCTAAATAAGTTTTAGCTTGGAACAAAGTGGACCTTTTTTTTTATCGATCTACAAAGATTTTTTTTCAACTTAAAATAATTATTTTTTCCCCTATAAATTGTCTCGAACTACTTTCTATCCAATGAAAATATTTTGATAGTCTATGCTGTATTTCAATTCTACTTAACATTCGGTGCCTCAGCCATCTTGCAGAATAAACAAACACCTTCTTTCACTATCTGACGCATATTCGCAGTCCCACGTTTTTCCAGCACTCTTTGCGCGCACAAATCTTCGCACTTGACCACTAGATTTGAAGTAATATTTAAGGCAAGCTTTTGAAATATTTTTTTTAATGACGGAATTTGATGGCCCCAACTGTCCTCTAAGAAAATACATTCAAAGAATCGTATAGAAATTTTTTTTTTTGTTGGTTTTGGCCAGCTTTTTGCGATTTGTTCCCACTGTGCATGGGTGCAAATGAAATTTCGACGTTCACACTAAAAGAAAACTTGCATCTCATGTTTCCAAACACGTCCATAACATACCGAATTCTAAACACTTTGCCGGTATGTGTCGCAAGTGCAGAGCGATCCTTCTCAAAACTGAAAAGAATAAAAAAACTGCTTGCGAAGAGCAATTGTGGAAAAGAGACTGTCAAACTTGACTTATTTATTTATTGGATTTATTGGAATTTATTGGATGTGTGTGAACTGGTTGAAGAATTTGTCCAGATTAAAGCAAGGCGAGAAAATTTCTTTTTAATTCTTAGTATATGTAGAGGAGACCACCCTACAGTAAATAATAATCCTACAGTAGATAACCATTAATTTAAAATACTAATTCAAGTAAAATAATTATTTGATGTAATTAATAGTTCAGGCGTGATACGTATTAATATATTCAATTCAATTATTATATTATTATACCATTAAGCCATTTCCCTTTCGGGGTAGGCGTGACTTGCTCGGTTGGAAGATAGTGAGTAAGTATATATGTATAAAGTGGGTCGGTGTATGGGTATAAGGTATATAGGTTATATAGGTGTTAGGTATAGATGTTTTAGATTGATCTGGAATTCTCGTGTCATTTATTTAAATGACACGTTCATTCCGCAACACTGCTCCGACCCAGGTTGTTGATCAATCTCTAGCGATCACCCCAAGTGAGAAGCCTCACAAAATTGCTATGTATGGTTCCCCACTTGGGCTCATTAGTATCCAAGGTCCTTGTTTCAGGCGCCATTCACTCTATTGTCACTCTGTTTACAAACAATTTGTCGCCACACTTTTCTGTCCTGGCATACTACTTTAGCTTCCTTCACGTCCATGCATTTTTTCATGCAAGCTCTTGTGTTCCTATGGCTTCTTATGTCTCTTCGGATTAATGTCTCATTCACAGATTCTAACCACTCTTTCGGCGGTCTACCTCTGGGCATTCTGCCATTTACTTTACCTTTATATACTTGCTTGGTCAGTCGTTCATTTTTCATTCTTTCAAGATGTCCGAACCACCATAGCTGATTTCTTTCCCATATGTCAACTAGTGTCTCTCCTGTACCACATTCTTTGAGGATTGTCTCGTTTTTGACTTTGTCCATCAGTGTTTTCCCGCATATTATGCGGAGAGGTTTCATGCCGATCGCGTTGATTTTATTCCTGTCTTTTTCTTGTCAGGTCCATGTCTCGCTACTGCATAGTACAGATGGTGCGAAAATAGAGTTATGTATGGCCATTTCAGCTTTTTTTGATATGTTTTTGTTTGTGAGGATGGACCCTGCTCTACCGATAACCTGCTTACCTTTACTTATGCGCCTATATAACTCCCCATCTATTTTTCCGTCGCTAGTGAATAGGCTACCCAGATATACGTACTTGTCAACTCGTTCTAATCTCTCATCATTTAGGACAATGTTTCACATTTTTTTCTCACTTTTTCCCTCAAATACCATGATTTTCGTTTTGTAATTAATGGTTTATTATTCCTTTTCTCACCTCGATTGAGGTCTTAGAATTACATTCCATTACATACGCATCTTTTTCATATTATAATTGATTCTACTCCCTTTAAACTCTGTTATAAATAATTTCCATAATCAGAGTCACTAGTTCTCTATAATTTTATTTAAATTTCGTTAGTTACACATTGTACTGTAAGTTTCTTCATACTTGTCTCACTGATCACTTTGTTGCTCACTTTCTTGAAGCTCCTTGTACAATTTGTAGAGTTCTCTGCTGAACCACCATGCGCCCTTCGATACTTCGCCTTTAAGCATTTCAATCATCCAATCTTCTCTCTTGTGCTTTTTCTCAATTGCCTCCAACCAGTTTCTTCCTTCCTTTTTGAGTTTTCCTCTCAACTCTTTACAGTTCCACATATGTTTGAAACTTTCCTCTTCTTTTCTGCAGATCCTACATTGGTATTTCTCTCTCCATCCTTTTTGTCCAGCTCTGCTCAAGTTGCCGCATCTCATTCTCGCCCACTCTATTTTCTCCCATTCTTGTACTACTTTGTCCGATAAGTATTTTTCTTCATTCGCTGTTTCTTTGATATCTTTATAGTATTCACAGTAAATAGACTTATCGATCTTGCTCCAACTTTTTTGTACCTCTTGTTCTATTCTGATTTTTACCAGCTTTTGAAATCTGGATCTTAGATCATCTTCCTTTTCTTCCAAACTCAGCAGATTTAAAATATCCGGACTCCCTAGCTCTTCGCATGCTTTCTTCAATTCTTTACCCCATTGTGTAGCGTTGTTGTTTCTTAGTCCTCTCAATATTTCTTTTAGACATTCTTGCGGCCACCTTGCATCTTCCATTTGATACACCTGTAAAGTGAAGCTTGCTACTATTTTCAGAGATAAAGAGCTCATTTTCGACCTGCCTGTTTCCATTCTCCATATGTAATCTGGCGTATTTCTGCTCAGTCCTAACGCCATTTTTATGAAACGACCTAGCACCTTTTCGATGGCTTTTTTCTCAGACCAGCCCCACACTTCTGCCCCATACAAGATTACTGGTCCCTTCGTAAGAAAAACATGCGGCTGTGAGCGTACAGTAGCAGTCACATAAAAAAATGAGACTCGAAGAATTTTCCTGAATTTTATTCCGAAACGAAACTTGACATTTTTGTCTTCGGAATGAGCTATTTTTTAAAAATCAAAATTAATTATTTTCATTGGTTCTAAATCCTTTCAATTAATTATTTTAATAAATTAAAAATGATGTTCCAAAATTTGTTTTCCAATCAGTTTTTCAAAAAATTTATTTTGTTAACAAATTTTTTCCAAATTTTTTTTGTAAACACAAATTTTTTCAAAAATCTTTTTTTTCCACAATTTTTTCAACAATTTTTTTTCATCAATTTTATTTGAAAAAAATTTTGTTTAAAAAATATGACAAAAAAATGTTTTCCTCACATTTTTTTCGAAACTTTTTTTTTTACAATTTTATTTCAAAATTTTGTTCTTTCACAGATTCCTTCTCAGAACAATTTTTTAAATAACTTTATTCAAACAAATTTTATCAATGACATTTATTTATATGAAACTTTTTTTTACGAAATTTGAACATATTTCGTTTTCAAGTAGTAACTTTCCACTAAGCAGTCGGTTCTCGGATTTTCTTTCATTAGTTAGATAAGTAAATGTTAGGTAACACCAACTGTTACGTCTCAGCGATGAGACGAGCCGAGGGGAATTTTTTCTCTTTTAGAACTCTATATTAAATCCATTCCCGAGCGGCTGGGAAGGATTTGCTAAAATGGATCCCTGTCCTATCGAGATAAGACAATCGCCCACACTCTGTAGTTTCTAGAAAGGCTGATAGGGTGAAGAGCAAGAAAAGAAAATTAGCAATTTAAATTAACGATAAACTTACTTTATTGTAGATGAGACAGGTGAGACAGGTGAGACAGGTTCCCAGGAGTCGAGAAGATGATCTGCCTTGGAGAAAATCCGTAATTTAATAATGGCTTAAAACTACCGAAATTACTCCAGAAGGGAGTTTTCCGGGCAACACTTATATGGACTGGTCGCGAATCAAAGGATCCTCCGCCGAATAGAAACTCGCGATTGCGGAACGGTACCGCTTGCGCCGACAGAGGCCCAAAAGAGGCTAAGGGCTTGACCTAGGGAGCAATCGTTGACCCGGTTCCTAACTCAGGCAGAGTGTCTGATCTAGGAGGAGGTCTTCGACTGCAGAACCAAGTCAAGACCTTTACTTTCTTAAAGCTAGACAACAACTGACGTTTTCGCGAGTCACTCGTGCAAAATTCGCTCCAGCTCCCCGGAAAACGTCCAAAAGGGCTGTACCTTTCGCAGCTCTCAACCAATTAGAATAACGGGGATGAATTTGCAGGAAAAGTGGAAGGAAAGTGTCGTGGGTGGTGGAGAGGGGATATTGACTGTGGGACCTTGTCCTTATCTGTCAGCTCAAGATTTGCATTACCTGGACCCAAAAGGCGTCTGGTTAGCAGATGTCGCCATAAAGTTCTTTGGAATTCGGAGTGTAGCGACTTAGAGCAAAATGTTTATTACTTCTATTGTTCAAGTGAGAAGTTCGCCCACTCTTTCAGGAAGTGAAGGATACAATTTGTCCCTTCCTTATTTGATTTTTATGAATGAGGGTCCAGGATTTTAAAAGACTATTGTCTAGTTCGTGATGAAACAAGGTTTTAGGGATTTATACTTTAAGGTGAGATTTAGGGAAAAATTGGTGGAGAGTTTTGAAATTGCCAACTTTTGTTCATTGGTATTTGAATTTCTTACCCTATAATAAAATTAGAGAGCCTTTACAATTCCAAATGTTTTTCTCCAAAGCAGATGTCCCTCTAACCAGTGAGAACCTGATAAGAACTTTCACAATATTTGTGTTACAGTAAAATATTCAAATTGCGAATAAAGATATAAATATAAAAAATGAAAACATTAATCCAATTATAATTAAGAATAAACAATCTTAAACTACAGAAAAAAATACGTGGGACCACATACATTTAAATATTACATAATTCTAACTTTACATAAATAATTCACACGCACTCTTCCATTCGTTATTAGTTCTTTCTGCATTCTCTAGGATCCTGAATAATAAAAAATGAAGGTAGGTCGAATGCCACGCCCGGACGTAACACCAACAAAAGATTTATACAAATATAGTTGTCCTAAGACAGGTGTTGTATCCCCACGCACTCTGAAATGTACACAAAAATTAGGAAAAATTCTAACTTTCCTCTAAACGTTCGGTTATTGAATTTTAATCAAGTAATTACTTGTACTCGATGTCGGATAATACCAGAAAAAGTTGCATCCCCATATCCTTATCAAAAGACTGCGTTTTATCCACCCACGTACACTGAAATGTATTCAAAAATTCGGGAAAAATTCTAACTTTCCTCGAAATGCTCGGTTCTCGGATTTTCTTTCTCTTATTACTTGTAGACTGAAACTTAGGATTAGCGTGTCCTTCCAAGAACTGGTGGCCTCGGAATGTAGTGATGTGCCGCACTCTCTGCGCGTTAGTTGCATCAAGTTACGTCGCTAGTTCAAATCCAACAGAAATTATTCACGCGCCCCTGCCTGTTTACGTTCGGAGTATGTGGATTTATGTCCAAGGCCACTGCGAGCAATGCCCGAAACTGATAATAATTCCAAGTTCTAGTGTATTTGATTTCAGGCAACAGGAAAAAAGATTTATCACAATATCTTTGTCGGAAGACTGCGTTTTATCCAGACAAGCCCTTTGAAATGCACAAAAAAGCGAGTGAGTGGATAAAGCGCAGTCCTCTGATAATGATATCGGGATCAATCTTTTTTTGGTGTTGCCTCACATCGAATAAAAGTAGTTAATGAAAAAAATCCGAGATTCGTGCGTTTAGTGAGAAGTTAAAATTTCATCCAAATATCAAATATATTTCATTCCATTAAAATGATAAATATGACGTTATGAGGAGTTATTACCATCTAAATCACACATTGCTTTCCTTCTACGATAATTTGAATAACAAAAAATCTGCTTCGCGCTCGATAATATATTCACCTCGCGCTACGCGCTCGGACACATTTACCTGCCGCTTTAAGCTCGGTTCCTCTGGGTTTTCGTACTTCGTGTGCGCGCTTCGCGGACTAATACTCTCTTAGTTAGCTTCATTGTCATGACCGGCTTTTGGTTTAATTAATATTATTTATTACTTATTATTTATTATTTATTTATTATATATTATACATAGAAAGAGGAACTAATTTACTTAAGGTTCTATCGAGCTTAAGGAACACATTCTCATCAAGACACTCGCGGTTCGCGCTCGATATTCAGTTTAAATATGATGTAAACCATGCGCTCCACGCTCGTTTCTGTTCATCGTTTAATGGAAACTCAAAAGTTTGAGCGCGCTCACGATGCACGATTTGGTTGACGCGCTTCGGAACGACAATACGTTATGTTCTATGTACTTCAGATAAAAATGACTAAATTTGTATTTGATCTGAAATGAAGAAGGAAATTCCTTCACTTCAGCGTATATTTCCGTATCTTTCTAATTAATCATACAATCAGAAAGATTTCTTCCAACTATCTGAAAAGGGGCGAAAAAAAGTATCTATGTTGCTTTTGGAACATATATATGATAAATTTTTTAATGATTATTGAAAAATGGACATTTGACAAAAACCGGGGGGGGGGGGGGCCGGTCAAATTTTACACAAATCTAATACCTTCTCTGGATGAGAATGTAAAATAGAATAAACTGTTCGAATTTTCAAGTACCATGAACAATAATTATTAACATACCGTTAGGACATTTCCCTTTCGGTATAGGCGTGACTCGCTCGGTTGGAAAATAGTAATGTGGGGAAGGAGGTATAGATTTTTTAGATTGGTCTAGAATTTCCGTGTTATTTATTTAAATAACACGTTCGTCCCGCAACACGCTCCGACCCAGGTGGCTGATCAATCTCTCTAGCGATCACCCCAAGTGAAGAGCCTCACAAAATTGTTATGTGTGGTTCCCCACTTGGGCCCATTGGTATCCAAGGTCTTTTGTTTCGGGCGTCATTCACTCTATTGTCACTCTGTTTACAAACTATTTGTCGCCACACTTTTCTGTCCTGGCATACTTCTCTAGCTTCCTTCACGCTCATGCATTTTTTCATGCAAGCTCTCGTGTTTATATGGCTTCTTATGTCTCTTCGGATTAAGGTCTTATTCGCACATTCTAATAATTCTTTGGGCGGTCTACCTCTGAGCATGCTGCCATTTACTTTACCTTTATACACTTGTTTGGTCAGTCGTTAATCTTTCATTCTTTCAAGATGTCAGAACCACCTTAACTGATTTCTTTCCCAAATGTCAACCAGTGTCTCTTCTGTACCACATTCTTGGAGGATTATTTCGCTTCTCGCTTTGCCCATCAGTGTTTTCCCGCAAACTGTGCGCAGAGGTATCATGCCAATCACGTCAGTTTTACTATTATCATTTTCTTAACAGTTCCATGTCTCGCTACAGTATAGCACACTTGGTACAAATATAGAATTATGTATTGCCATTTTAGCTTTTTTTGATATATTTTTACTTCTGAGAATGGACCCTGCTCTACCGATACCCTTCTGACCCTCTTTTTTGCGCCTCTCTATCTCCCCATCTATCTTCCCGTTACTAGTGAATAGGCTACTTAGATATATGTACTTATCAACTTGTTCTAATTTCTCATCACTTAGGACAATATTGCACATTGCTTTATCACCGTTTCCTTCAAATACTATGATTTTTGTTTCATTTACGTTAATTTTCGCTGTTTTAACAGTGATATCCGTAGCATAGTCCATGCGCCCTCTATATATTTATTGCTTATAATTAATAAATAAATTATAAATAAATAAATTATGTTTGGTTCTCTTTCTTCTCCATTAACTAATTTTTCCCTGTTACAATTTTTTCTTTTTGGTTCCCCAGAATTTCTTAGCACCCTTTCTGTATCTGTACCCTGACGTTGGACGCCGATCCATTCGTTCATATCTCCTAGCAGAATGATTCTTTCACCATAATCGCAAGTACTTATTGTATCATTTAAAGTGTCCCAGAAGGCGTCTTGGACGTCTCTCTGATCACCATCAACTGGGGCGTAGCACGCTTTGATAAACAACCTTCTGATTCCTACCTTCATTCTAACCCTTGGCAATCTGGGCGACACATCCTTGATCTTTCAGATGCTATCTTGCTTCTTTATTCATAATCTAACCGACCCCTTGATTACAATGTGATTCACTATAAACTCCTGACCATATTTTAAAACCGCCTTTCAACACCCCGTTTTGTATGTTTCTACTTTCGCAACCCTTTTTCTTTGTCTCTGATACACATAGAATATCTAGTTTCCTTACGTGCATTGTTTCTCGTAGTTCTCTTACCTTAAAATTACGGGGGAGGGGGGGGGGGGCAAGGAATGGAAATCGAGAGAGTCGCAATTGGTTGACGTTTTATGCTGAGAAGGTTTCCAGCCTTCAGCAGTGCTGTATTAAATAGGAGTTCCCATGTTCCGATTTGTCAATTCCCGGCCTGTATGTATGCATGTGTGTATGTATGTGTGTAAAAAAAAGCATTCGACACGGTAAATAGAAGTAAACTTTGGGAAGTCCTTAAAGAGTATGGAGTGAATGGAGGGCTCCTACAAGCAATAAAAACAATATATACGGGTAGTAAAGCAAGTGTAAGGGTAAATGGGAAACTGAGTGACTGGTTCGATATTATGCAAGGCGTGAAACAAGGATGCGTTATGTCCTCGTGGCTATTTATCATATTCATGGATAAGTGTCTAAGAACTGCCCTCTTCGACGAAAAAGGTATAGATCTCGAAACCGTCAAAGTACGTGGGTTGGCTTTCGCAGATGACAAAATTGTTATGGCAGAATCAGTCGAAGACTTGCAAAGAATGTTGAATAAACTTAATACAAGCATGAAGAACATGGACCTCAAAATTAACGTGAATAAAACGAAAGTCATGGTGTTTGAGGGAAAAAGTGAGAAAACAATATGCAACATTGTCCTAAATGATGTGAGATTAGAACAAGTTGACAAGTACGTATATCTAGGTAGTCTATTCACTAGCGACGGAAAAATAGATGGGGAATTAGATAGGCGCATAAATAAGGGTAAGCAGGTTATGGGTAGAGCAGGGTCCATCCTCACAAATAAAAACATATCAAAAAAAGCTAAAATGGCCACACATAACTCTATTTTCGTACCGACTGTAGTATAAGGTAGGGAGACATGGACCTGTCAAGAAAAGGACAGGAGTAAAATCAACGCGATCGGCATGACACCTCTGCGCATAATATGCGGGAAGACACTGATGGACAAAGTCCTAAACGAGACAATCCTCAAAGAATGTGGTACAGGAGACACACTAGTTGACATATGGGAAAGAAATCAGCTAAGGTGGTTCGGACATCTTGAAAGAATGAAAGATGAACGACTGACCAAACAAGTTTATGAAGGTAAAGCAAATAGCAGAATGCCCAGAGGTAGACCGCCGAAAGGATGGTTAGAATCAGTAAATGAGACATTAATCCGAAGAGACATAAGAAGTCATAGGAACAGAAGAGCTTGCATGAAGAAATGCATGGACGTAAAGAAAGCTAGAGTAGTATGCCAGGACAGAAAAGTGTGGCGACAAATAGTTTATAAACAGAGTGACAATAGAGTGAATGATGCCTAAAACAAAGACCTTGGATACTAATGGGCCCAAGTGGGGAACCATACATAACAATTTTGTGAGGCTCCTCACTTGGGGTGATCGCTAGAGAGATTGATCAGCAACCTGGGTTGGAGCAGTGTTGCGGAGTGAACGTGTCATTTGAACAAATAACACGAAAACTCCAGATCAATCTAAAATATCTATACCTAACGCATATATACCTATATACCTATCTACCTTATACCATATAACGACCTACTTTACACCTATATACCTATCCCAAACTACTTTCCAACCGATCAAGTCACGCCTACCCCGAAAGGGAAATGGCTTAATGGTATAATGTAGATTGTTAGCCTGTTAGCACGATAACATTCGAAATAATTGACAGATTGGTTTGGGCTTTGGTATACTCTTCAAGTGTCCTAAAATGAAGGTCAAGTTCGTTAGCCAGCCATTTTGAATACAAATTCGAAAAGTTAGAGCATTTTGAAAATTTTTGAGACCATTTTTTTTTTTTTAAATTTGAAAATCATAAGTGCGGCTGTTCATAGTATTCAAAAATTCAAACAATTTATTCTCATGACATTCTTTGATAAAATAAAAATTTCAGAGTTACAGCATTTTCAAAATCCAGAAGAAGAAACGAAAATTAACATTTTCAGCCAAACAACGCACGATACGAAAAAAAGTCAAGAGAAGAAAAATGTTTCTTTGTGCACATCCTACAAGATTGTCATAACGACTTTTTGAATTTTCTGGAAAAATCGAAAATTCACATTTTTACTGCACAAAAAATAATGAAAAATCCAAAAATTCAATTTTACGGCCCGATAAGTGGGCACATTTTTATCAAAACTTTGCTTATTTCATTTCATTTTCATTTCGTGTGTGTTTTTTCAGAATACTTCATTGTTTTTATGTTCTCAATACTATTTCTAACCATTAAAACAATAAAATAACTATCATTAATGCTCACAGTACTTGAAAATTTGTATTTTTACATTCTCATCCAGAGAAGGTATTAGATTTGTGTAAGATTTGACCACCCACCCCCCGGTTTTTGTCAAATGTGCATTTTTCAATAATTATTTTAAAATTTATCATATACATGTTCCAAAAACGTCTTAGAGACTTTTTTCTCCCCTTTGCAGGTAGTTGGAAAAAATCTTTCAAATTGTATGATTTATTAGAAAGATACGGAAACATACGCTGAAGTAATGGAATTCGCTTCTTCATTTTATATCAAATACAAATTTAATCATTTTTATCTTAAGAACATAGAACATAACATATACTTGTTGCGAAGCGCGACTACCAAATATCGAGCGCGAAGCGCGAGTGTCTTGATGAGAATGTGTTCCTTAAGGTCGAGAGAACCTTAAGTAAATTAGTTCTTTTTATGTAAAACTGACGTAATTAAACCAAAAGCACGTCATGACGATGAAGTTTACTAAGAGAGTAATAGCTCGCAAAGCGCGCAATAGCGAGCATACGAAGTGCGAAAACCTAGAGGAACAAGCATCATTTATCGTATCTTGCATAGTTTGGCCGTAAAATTGAATTTTTGGATTTTTAATTATTTTTTGTGCAATAAAAATGTGAATTTTCGATTTTTCAAGAAAATTCATGAATTCGTTATGATAATCTTGTAAGGCGTGCAAAAAGAAATATTTTTCTTATCTTGACTTTTTTTCGTATCGTGCGTTGTTTGGCTGAAAATGTTACTTTTTGTTTCTTTTTTTGGATTTTGAAAATACTGTACATCTGAAAATTTTCATCTTATCGTAAAATGTCATAAGAATAAATTGTTCGAATTTCCGAGTACTATGGACAGCCGCACATATAATTTTCAAATTAAAAAAAAAATGGTCTCAAAAATCTTCAAAATGCTCTCACTTTTTGAATTTGAAAAGCTGCTGTGAAACGAAAAGTTTTTGGGCAACTGAACTACCAAACGTAGAAATGGGACTAACAAATGATTCTGCTTCGAAACATAACTTAATGTTTCAAAACATCAACATTTTTGCTGAGGCATAGCGTAAAACGTTGTTTTTAAATTATTTAAACCATTATCTAATCTCAAACTTCGAGACACGACTACTAAACGTTATGATGCGACCATCCAACGATATGAAGAAGACAAATGGATAATTTATAATTTTTGGGTCGTCCCCTACCACTTTTAGAAAAAGTGCTGTGAAACGAAAAGTTTTTGGGCAGCCGAACTACCAAACGTAGAAATGGGACTACCAAATGATTCTGCTTAGAAACATTAACTTAATATTTTTTAATTTCAAAATTTTTGGTTTCACTATGGAACTTTGTTTTTTCATCAATTAAACAATTATTCGCTCTCTAATGTCGAGACACTACTACCAAACATTACAGTGCGACCACCAAACGATTTGAAGAAAAAAAAAAGGATGATTAATCAATATTTTATGTTTTCCACCACCCCTATTGAAAAAACTTCTGTAAATCCAAAAGTTTTCGGGTCACCGGACTACCAAACGTTGAAAAGGGTCTACCAAACGATTCTGCTACCGGCTCATGCACTTTCAATTTTTGGATATTCTAATTACTTTGAGTTTGACCTTGACGATTTTTCTCTTATCATTTAAAAAAAACTATCAACGCTCTAACGTTTAAAATTCACTAACAAACGCTATCAAATGAACACCTAACAGCTTCATGAAAAAATGTGAGAAATTTTGACCTTTTAGGGCAGTGTGAAGTTACCTCCCGAATTTTCTTTTCTCCAAAAAATTGTGAAAAAATAACCAAACGATGGGAGTTGACTACCAAACCCTCTCTAACGACCGCCAAATGTTTCACCATATATATTTTTTTTAATTTGGGAGGAGGGGGGGGGGCAACTTTACACCGCGAATAACCCGCTAATAAAGCCTGATTTTATTTCTAGAATGACTGCAGAAAAGGCTGATTTTGTGTTGGTCCGAATAACTGGTTCGCAGACAGTGAAGTCCAGAGACGGAGTAATATTTCTGAAGGATACTAAGCCAGTAAGGAACTGTAACAATTTTATAATTCTGCATTGTGCAACAAAATTTTGAAAGGCGAGAACGTACCTGTCTGGAAATGATATAATGCATTAATTTTTTTTTGCTCTTGTCCAATGCGTACTATGTGCCCAAAAAATGTACGTGCCTCTATTTTTGTACAGATTTTAGTGAAAATCTCAGCAAACAAAATCTGAAAATGTGGGAAAAAGTACATGTTGCAGATGAAGGTTTTCTTTATACTGATACAGAGTTTTGAATTTTTCAGTCGATTAGCAATTATTTCCTGATGAGTGAACGGTCAAAAAGTACAATTATCTTACGATCATTTTAGAATACTCAAATTTGAATGGCTGTACTTCCTGAAAATATATTACAATAAATCTGCAAAAAATATATGAATTTCTTTCATCTTTTCTGTGCACAATAGCAAAGTTTGGAGTCAGAAATAATAATTTATTATTAAGTTAGTAACAAGAGAGTAGTTAGGTGTCATCTCCGAGAATAAAAAACGTACGGAGATAATTCTTGATCCAAATTTCAGAAATTTGGCTTCTAAAAGTGGTATATAAAGTATTAGTTTCCCGTTTTGTGGCTTTGGGGTCCGTAATTTTCTTTTTCGGAAAATGCAAAGGGCTTTCCGATTATTGAGTGAACGGCACTTATAATAGGAGTGAGTTTGACAGAAAGATATAGTTGTAATATTTTCCGAAGAAGAAAATAATTTTTTTAACATGTCAGTGCGACTTTCTGCTGATTGACACTACGTACACCATTTTCAGTACCCCAAAATGTGCCATTTCCTTCAAGAATTATGTCCGTACGTTCTTTAGTTTCGGCGATGATACCCACTACTCTTTTGTCATTAAATTAATAAAAAAATGACTATTTCTGACTAAAATACCATTGTGCACAGAAAGGATTACTATAGGTGGAAGCGAAGGTCTAGCAGCAGTGTGATTTGCAGATTTGAACCTGTTGTCAGATCCGCCTTATAAGAGGGGTACCTCCAAGGTAGAACCGATTTGACAGATGATAGCTGAAAGGTCCTCCCCATCTTTCTCTGGCAAACCATGGATCTCTAAAGTCTTGGAGAGAGCAGCTTGCTCCAGATTATTGCACTTTAGGGTTAAACATTCTACTTGAGATTCCAGCTGCGATTGTCTATCCTGCAAATTCTTTGACGACGCAAGAATTTTGTTGACATCAGACACATTAGAAGTGGTAGTTTCCTCAAGTACAGAAATGCGCTTAGCATTATTGATGATATCGTCCTACATTTCCTTAATAGAGGTGTCAAGAGATTTATTGAAGGTGGTCTGATCATACTTAAATGATTCAAACAATGCTTTCATCTGTGACAGACCCGCCTCATGACATTTCGTGACCGCTTCGACAATAGCTGCCTCGCCTCCAAGCACCAGAACCGCTGATGCCGCACCTGAGGTACTTCCGGTATCGTCAGCTGTTGAGGAAGTGTTGGACAGTTTTCGAACATGTCGAGAATTAGAAGAATTTTCTGATGCAGTGGTCACAAAGCAGCTGGTACAATACCAAACCTTCTCCTTTTTTTTAATTCTCGAGAGATCTTTACTCGGCAGGTTCATGCAATTCAGGTGCGCCAGGGCACCACACTTTCCACAAGCAAGTGAGTCAGCGACCCCTCGCGTGATCAATTCGTTACACATTGAACAGGCCACCATCTTGAACTTCCAATGTCCACAAAAATAACTAGGAAACACAAAATTAACTGTTTTCTGACTGAAACCCCCTCGGAAATGCAACACAATAGAAACCTCAGCACTAAGCACAACCCGTAAACAAGTTATAAAGTCATACACTCACATAAAAACAAAGCAATTAACCGAAATATGTGCGGCGCGACACGAAACGCGTCTTCTACATTTAAAAAATTAGAATGAAAATTTCCTAAAAAATAAACAATTGTCCTTTAATTTAAATTCAATAATCTCTGGTTATTCTTATATAAACAAAAAATTCAAAAAGATAGAACTACATATCTTAGCATACAGTGTTATTATTCATTCTCAAGTTATTTTGATTTAAAATCCGACTTTTTTCTACGTGTAACTGCTCAAAATTTTTAATTTGTTTATTTAAACTGTTTATAAACATTTAAATGGTTATATTTTACCAAATATCATCAAAGATATATTATTTTTAGTAAGATTTGCATCAATACAAAAAATTAAGTGAAGTCCAACCCTGAAAATACGAAAATTTAAAATGTTTTGCTACAAGCACTATTTACAGGAATGGTTATTCTTGCCTTTTAAATTATTTTTGTGATTAAACGCAATTCTTACATTAACATGTACATTGAACCGGCCTAATTATTGCACAATATTCTTAAATTCAAAGTTGTTCAGGAACTTCGGAAATCGTGAAAGTTCAGTTGGTCAAAAAAATATACTTTTTGGAGGGAATCGCAAAACCAGTACTTGAGTAAGATTTCCCAACTCTTCGCCTTTCCAGTGATATATAACTTAAGGCAGGGAAATTTTTTTATCATTTTTATATTCGTTTTTGAAAGAAACAGGTTTTTCAGCGGCAAAAATGTAAAAGTGTGTTCAGTTTTTGACCAAAACCATATAAAATCCATCAAAATACAGTAATTTCGCATTATTCATCGTTTCCTGATGAAATTTCTTTTCAATAAAAAAAAAAGTAAATCGGCGAATAAGAACAATAGATACATGCAATCAAAGTTGAGTGGGGTGTGCCCAACCCCAGCATATGTACGCCACGGAAGTTTTTTGAGGATCGTACGATGAGGGTTAATATAATACGATGTCTGATATCTTCTGCGATGATGTTGTAGGTACAAAATTAGGAGGTGACAACAGTCGCCTCTGGATGCTTTCTTAGAGCTACCATCTGCCACACAACAGGTTTTTAGTCACGTGCTTCCTGATGGTCTAGACAATGTATCACAATGCGACAGGTGTTCAATGAAACTACCTTCTGAGCTGCTGTTCAAGATGTTCAGTGCATCTTGCGTGCACATTGTCTGTAGCCGAAATCACAATAGCTTAAATAGATGCATGTCTCACATTCCTCCATATTGTCTTTACTTCATGCCTTAGCTCGCTATACTTATGGATCTTGGTTGTATAGGTTGCCTGCAAATTTCGGTTAAGTGGACAAGCAATGTCGATGATGTAGAGTCTTCCACCTTTTTTTCTCGCATCACGTTGTCGGGTCGATTGGCTCGGATGTAATGATCCGTCTGGATAGTAACATCCCAATATAAGATGTAATCTTCGTTTTCTAAAACGGGCATTGGAATGTATCTATAGGAAGAATCCATTCTGTTGAGAGTCCTAGGTTTAGGGCAAGTTGTTGATGTATAACACCCGCCACATCATTATGTCTGTGCGTATATTCTCTTTGAGCCATTACGCGACCACCATCAATAATATAATGTGCTCGATGGATTCGTTGGTATCTCCATATAACCGGCACCGGTCAACCACGTCTTGATGTAAGACGTGTTTGCGATAATTTCTGGTACTGACGACCCTGCCCTTGATCGCAATGACGAATCTTTCGTTTCTGGATACAGGACGCCTTTCCTCAGCCAAGTATTGGATGCCTAACAGTTCACTTCAAATTGATCTAACGTTTTGGGGTGTTCGCCGTGGATGGCTTTCTGCCTCCATTGCGATTCTAATTCCCCTATGGTTTCTGCCCTGGTATTAAAGGCCTCGTCTGAGGACAAATTCACGGGCGTGTAGACAAGATCCGCTTTATGGATGGTGTTGTGAAGCGTAACATCTCGCATGCTGTTAAAATAGTCTCGCAACTGTATAACTTGTCACTCACACAGTTTCCTGACATCTACTATGCCCCTACCCCCTCTATGTCGTCGTAGAACTACCCTTTCAGTTGCCAGATCACTGTGGTGCATTCGGTGTTTCATCATTTCTACGCGGATGATTCTGTTTATTCGTTCCAGGTTGGTGTTCGACCATTTTATGAGCCTAAAGGAGTACGTGAGGACAGGGATGTCATAGGTGTTGATTGCCTTGATCTTGTTTGCCGAGTTAAGAGAACTCTTCAGAATCAATCTGAGTCTTGCAGTGAAAGCAGTAGTTAAGCTTTTCATAACTATCGTATTCTGAATACCCTTAGATTCGAGGTATTTATGTGACTCGCCCTCAGCTATTGCCTCGATGTCATTCTCGAAATCGTTCTCTAGCTTTGCGGTCCCCAATTCTCCTCTGAATAAATGCACTGTTCTGTATTTACCTAGTCCGAACTCCATGTGGATATCATTGGAAAACTGCTTTTTGACATCGATCGCTTGCTGCAGTTTCTGGTCCGAACTAGCGTATAGCTTCAGGCCATCCATGTATAGAAGATGAGTCACTTGATGACCATCCTCGTTATCATGTACTCGGAACCCATGAGACATGCTATTTAGTGTTTTGCTTAGTCGGTTCAACGCTCAACAGAACCATAATGCACTGAATGAGACTCCTTGGAATATACCCGTCGTAAAGCGTATTGATCTATTTACCCTTGGCTGTCCATGATCAAAATACTTGATTCTTGTACCCCAAAGCATCATCGCACGTCTTAGGAAGTCAATTATGCGTGGGCAAATTTTTTATACTTTTAAGGCTTCAAGCAAATAATCATGTGGTGCGGAAGAAAACGCTTGCTTGTAGTCAATGTATGCCATGTGCAAGTTTCTTTGATGTTTACGAGCTATGGGTCGAAATTCAGATGGATTTTGAGCGCCTGGTTTTTTAGGCAGCATATACGTAGTACCCTGGAGCATAAAGCCTGGCGTCAGATCTGGGTGTTCGACGATCTTCTGGAAACACCTTGCCAACGCAGGATGCACACTAGTCAGGTACTTGTACCAGAAGTTGTGCACTATGTCCGGAGCTGGAGCTTTCCAGTTACTTGCTTTTTTCAAAACCGCTGAAACATCTAAAGCTGTTCTTTTAGTCAGCTCCATTTCATGATTATTGCTTGCTCTTGCTTTCTCTGGTTGGAACCACGCTTCTGGTTGAACCACTTCCGAACCACGCTTCTAATTGCTTCTGCTTAAACCACTTCTGAACCACGCTTCTAATTGCTTCTGCTTAAACCGCTTCTGAACCACGCTTCTATTTGCTTCTGTTCGTTTTTCCCCAAACATACGACCAGTAGTTAGTCATGCAGGGTGTCTAGCGACCGGGAAATCCGGGAAATACGGGAATTTGCCGGGAATTTTGTAAAACCTTGAAAAATACGGGAAAATGCCGGGAATTCTTTGTAAGATCCGGGAATTCTTTGAACTATCCGGGAATTCTGTTGCCATAAATTCCAAATCTTTATTTTCTGTGTAAAATTATTCTTATATAATAAAAAGTTTGAAAAACGTAATTTGTCTTTTTGAAAAGAAGGCGCAAATCACAGCTAATGAACATCGTTTTCTTGGGCATGCGCAGAAACTCAAGTTTTCAACTTCGAAAATCGAGTCGAGACCACGGGAAGTTTAAGTTACTTCACGTATATGGCGCTTTTGTCTTATGTGTCGAAAATTGCATGGTTAACAGGCTTGGGAAAGGCTGCACATGAAATATTAGCGCCGCGTTCGGAAAGATTGGAACTATTAACTTCCAAAAGAAACTTGCTTGTTTTTGGCGTAGGTAATGTACAGGAGTTTCGTCTTCTGTATCAATTCTCCATACCATGTGTCGAGTTCGACCCATGAATATCGTAAAAGCGCAACAGTGGATGCCCAGCCAAACGTTAGTCTTATCTGATTTTAAATTTTATTTTTGAATTAATAAATACCTCATTTTTGTAATACAAGTGACTGTTTATTTCAAATTATGTTCTTTCCGGGCGCTAAGCTATTGTCAGAGTACCAATGCTCAAATAGCTAAACACATCACAAGAACAAACCGGGAAAAACGTTATTTCTGATCCGGGAAATCCGGGAATTCGCCGGGAATTTGTAAACGGAATTTCGCTAGACACCCTGTCATGTCTTTCAATTGAGGGACTTCGGTGTCTTGTTGGTTATTTTGCTTTGCACTCAGTTCACGATAGAACCTTCTTTTATATGCCTGAAAGGATTTTGTTGCCTACTTGCACTACTTTTCTTGTACCGTCGCAGTCTCGTCAATGTCTCGATGTACCGAGGGTGGATGATTTTGTTAACATGGTTTATCAACTTTCTGGTTCGATTTTATTTCTTATATTGAGTCAGTCGACCTAATTTCCACCTTATTTGCTGACATCCATATCCAACCTGATCTTCCATGGTGGATCTCGCTCCCTTCCTGGGGCAAAGAATGCATTTATAGGCCATAGGTAAAACCTTGCTGTTCAGGTGTTGTATTAGTGCACGCAGATCATTTGTGATGTTCATCTTGGGCAGTGAATGCCTTTGTGTTGGTTGTACATGTCTGAACACTAGTAAAGCATGACCAAAATTCCTTTCAAGGTGCTGTAGATTTTCTGGGACTTCGCTGTTTAGATCATCGTTTATAATGTCCGGATGTGGTTCTAGTCGATCAGGTGATTGATGTTCATTATCCCAAGCACCCATGCCTTTAGCTTCAATCAAGTCTTCGTTGTCCACATCTTCCAATGGAAGTTCATCAATAGGAAGCTGCTGTTCCACTTCCATTTCAATGGCAGCTATTTCAGCAGCCAAAAGCAATCTGTTTACAGATATTGAGAATTTTTGATCTGCTAGATTCTGCTCATTTATTCTTGTGGCTAGTTCTGGGTACTTAAGTAAGAAGAGTCGATGGTGTTCTCTCCTTACACTTTGCCAACGTTTCTTTGCTAAAAAATAAAAGCGCATCACATCTCTGTTCATATGGTATGTCCATTCTAATCGCCCTCTTGGTTGTTGAACCTCTGCTTCTGGCTCTGGTTGTATTAGGCTATATACCTCTGGAAGATGTGGTGGTGCTGGATCATGATCAGGTTGAGGAAGAACATCAATTGCCGCTGCTTATTCGTGTGACGCGGCTTCCATTGCTCGATCTTCTAAGATATTTAGATTAGTCCTGATGTCCTTCACCTTAACGATAAGATCTCTTAGTGCGACTTTCTTATTTGAGTATACTTTGCAGCAAATTTCGTTCTAAAATTTTGTCCTTTTTTGCGTGAGGTTTCAAACTTCGCACTTTCATAATAGAGACGCATCAATTCTTCAATAATTGTGGTATTTTACTTGATGCTCTCCCACGGTATTTCTGTTCAAGATGGTTGGCTGCAAATAGCTAACGCTAGCCAAAGTATCTTCAGCAGGCATAGTTGATGTTTCACTGTTTACCGTATGTCGCAGGTGTTCTTGCTGGCCAGCTGTTTGATTAGTGAGATCTGCCTGACTGTCTCGCAGCTCACCATCACCATCTTCCCGCATGCTGTGGCCCCCAGCGGTGGCTTCAGGGGCGTCCCGACGATCCTCGGGAAGCGACAAGCGTTTCAAAATTTTCAAAAGGCTCCCCATTATAATTTATGGGTTTTGGTGTTCCTCTTAGTCTTGGGATTAGGACTTAGGACTAGGACTTAGACTGGGACCTCTTAGTCTTAGTACTCTTAACAGAATGGATGCCTTTCTATAGATACATTCCAATGCCCGTTTTAGAAAACGGAGATTACATCTTATATTGGGATGTTACTATCCAGACGGATCATTACATAGGAGCCAATCATCCCGGCATCGTGATGCAGGCAAACTATACAACCAAGGTTCATAAGTATAGCGAGCTAAGGCATGAAGTAAAGACAATATGGAGGAATGTGAAACATGCATCTGTTCATCCTATTCTGATTTCGGCTACAAGCAATGTGCACGCAAGATGCACTGAACATCTTGAACATTTAGAAGTCAGTAGGGTACACGCAGCAGCTCAGAAGGCAGTTTCATTAAACACCTCAGTCATTAAACGCTCGCAGCCGCTGTATATGGATAACAGCGGTAAAATACGAACTCCAAACTGCACTATGCATATACTATGTGGATGCGCTGCTACAGAGCATAGGGTGGGTTAAAGGCAGGGTAGGGAAGGTTAAGTTGGAGGGGAGAAAGGAGAAGGAAGTGGCGGTTGTGGAGTTGGAGAGCTGGGAAGAAAAGTTGGGGGTAATGCGAAATAAGAATAGGATAAAGGATAAGGAAGTTTTCATCGATCACGATTTAACGAGAAAGGAAAGGGATGTGCAGAGAAAGCTGAACGACAGGGCTAGGAGGGAGAGGAGTGAAGAAAGATCGGCGAAGGCAGGATATCGGAAAATAAAAGTAAACGAGAAAATTTGGGTGTGTGATGAGGAGAAAGAGGTGTTGAAGGAAGTGCAGGGGAATTTTTTTCGTAGGAAGTAGGGTGGTGGGGGTAATGCAGGATAGAGGAGTAGTGAACGTGCTGTACTGGAACGTAGCAGGGATAAAGAAGAAGGATGAGGAGTTCTGGAGGTATATCCAGGAATTTCATGTTGTGGGACTGGTAGAGACGTGGGTAGAAAGAAAGGAATGTGATAGAATAGAGCCAAAGCTGCCACGGGGGTATAAGTGGGTATAAGTGGGGGAATTATAACGGGGTTTAGAGATGGACTAGAGGAAGAAGTTCATGAAGAGAAAGAGAGGGAGGGAGTGCAAATGAGGGAAGTAAAAATTGGAGGGGTAGCGTGTAATTTTGTGACAGTGTGCAATAAGGATGGGATGGAAAGAATTAAAGAAAGGGTGGAAGACTTACTAGGCGAAAGAGAGGAGGGTATGGTGGTACTGGGTGGGGATTCTAATGCGAGGATGGGGAGGGAAGGGGGTCTTTACAGGGAAGGGGAGAGCTTCGAAAAGTAATTGAACGATAAGATAATAAATAAGGAGGGGGAAAGTCTAAGGGACTGGATGGAGGATAAAAGGTGGGCAGTGGCGAATGGTATGGCAACTGGGGACGAAGAGGGAGAATACACATATGCAAGTAAGATAGGAGTATCGGTGATAGACTATGTGGTCATGAAAATACAAGGATGGAAGGAGACGGAAAAATTTGCAGTAGAGGGGAGGGTGCAATCAGACCATCAGCCATTAACTCTGTGGATAAGAGGGGAGGGTGGCGGAAGACAAGGCGAGGAAGAAGTCTTGATAGGCGAGAGGGTGAGCTGGACGATGGAGGCGATAGGGAAGTATCAGGAGCAGCTAGGAAATGTACGCTTTGAAGGGGAGTCGGTGGAAGAGATATGGGAGGATTTGAAAGAGAAGGTGAAAGGGTGTGTGCAAAAGAAGGTATTTAGAAAGAAGAAGAAAGGAATGGTGAAGCCGTCGTGGGATAGGGAATGTAAAAAGATGAAAAAGAAGGTGAAGAGGAAGTACAAGAAGTGGAAAGAGGTGTAAGAAGGAAGAACAGGAAAAAGAGAAAGATTTGGAATAGGAGTTAGCAAATGTTAAGACAGAGGGGAACGTCTGGAAGATAATAATTATGTTTAGGAAGCATAGGGTGGGGTTTAGCGAGATGATCGGGAGTGAGGAGTGGAGGGAGTTTTTTTGAAGAATCATTCTAGGGCTCAGATTCAAGGACGAGGGAGGAGGGGAGTAGAAGAATGGGGGAGGCAGAGATAGAGGAGTTGAATGACGTGGAGATAGAGAAGCAGATAAGGAAGTTGAGAAGGTCAAAAGCAGCAAGGCTGGATGGGGTAGAGAACGAAGCATGGCTGTTTAGTACACAAGAGGTTAGGGGTTCTGCAGCATGTGGTGGATAGAGAATTAGCGAAGAAGGGGACGAGAGTGTACGCGCAAGGGAGATATATATGAAGAGACCAAAGACAAGGTAAGAGGAGGGGAGGGGATTTCGGAGGGATTTTGGATGGATAGGGGTTTAAGGCAAGGGTGTCCAATTAGCCCAACGCTTTTTGCGATTTTAAGTGCGGATATGGAAATTAAGCTGGAGGCCGGGTGGTAGGAGGATTCAGGATAGGAGGGGTTAGAATTTGGTCACTAGCGTATGCACATGACATAGTGTTGCTGGCAAGTAGCGAGGAGGCCTTAAAGGAGATGATGAAGAGGTTGAGAAGATAACTGGATAAGAAGGGGTTAAAGCTGAATGCGGAAAAGTCCAAGGTTATGGTGTTCAGAAAAGGAGGGGGAAAGGATAAGGGAAGGAAGTGGAAGGGAATGGAGGTGCAGGAGGTGAAAGATTTTGTGTACCTGGGCTTCGTGTTTCGGAGGAATGGGGAAGTGGATGGCCACATAAAGGAGAGAGTGAGGAGGGCAATTGTGGTGATGAGGCAGGTGTGGGGGCTGGGAAAGAAGTTATTCGCAGATGATTTTGGAAGGAGAATGAAATTTTTTCATTCACCAGTGATGAGTGTCCTATTGTATGGGGTAGAGGTGTGGAGGTGGAAGGAAAGTGAAGAGGTAAATAGAACGCAGGAGAGGTATGTAAAGTAGACCCTGGGGTTTGGCAAGGAACACGCCCAAGTATATTGTCAGGAGGGAGACGGGGAGAACGAGTGTAGGGATTCTAGCAGGGAGCTGGGCGTGTAAATATGATGAGAAATTTTTGGTAGAGGGGGGAAGTAGGCTGGTTAGGGATTGTTGGTGGGAGAAGGAGAACAGGAGAGGGGGTGGGAAGATAGAGGTTAAAAGGGAAAGGTACTTTAGAACGAATGGACTGCAGATGGATGAAGTGAGAAGGATGCACGAGGAAGGGAGGAAGGTATATGAGTTGGTTAAGAAAAACGGCATGGAAAGAGAGAAGACAGAAGGGGAAGAGAGAATAAGAGAGTCAATGTTTAACGGGAACTATGTGTGGATTATGCCAAGGACAAGGGCGCAATATTTATGTGAGAAAGGAGAGAAAGGAAGTCAGGAGCTTATAGCGAGGATGTGGTGTGGGTGCATGGAGGGTTTCAATAGGTTCTGTGTGGAAAGGGGGATGCAAGAGTGGAGCACTGGTTGGAGGAATGCGTAGAGGTGGAAAGGAGTGAGACCAGCTTGGAGGTATTGATGCATGAAAAGGGGGAAAAAGGGCAGTAGCATGGGTAAAGGGAGTGTTGGGTAAGATGGAGAAGAAGAGAAGGAAGGAGGAAAAGGAATGAAGAAGAAAAGATTGTAAATAGGAGAGGAAGTAGATATAAGTAAGTTGTAAATATTGTAAATAGTAGATGAGTAGTAGGTATTAGCCGTGAAAACAGAGGTTGGCAAGCGAGGCAATGCAAGAAATTTGGGACATGTGAGCGAGGCGAAGCGAGGAAGGCAAGGCGATAAGAGCGTGCGGTTTTAGAGATAAAGAATGGATGGATGTTAATTTTTAAGAGTTAGTTTCAAGAAAATTCTGTAGAAAATGGAAGTGTAAGCAAGTCAATTTTTTAAGGTCAGCAGGCTGAAAAATAAACGTCTATCTATCTATCTATAATTTATGGGTTTTGGTATTCCTCTTAGTCTTGGGATTAGGACTTAGGACTAGGACTTAGACTAGGACCTCTTAGTCTTAGAACTTTCAACAGAATGGATGCCTTTCTACAGACACATTCCAATGCCCGTTTTAGAAAGCGGAGATTACATCTTATATTGGGATGTTACTAGCCAGACGGATCATTACATAGGAGCCAATCAACCCGACATCGTGATGCGAGAAAAAAAAAGGTAGCAGAGTCTACATCATCCACATTGCTTGACCACTTAACTGAACTTTGCAGGCAAACTATACAAGCAAGATTCATAAGTATAGCGAGCTAAGGCATGAAGTAAAGACAATATGGAGGAATGTAAAACTTGCATCTATTCATCCTATTGTGATTTCGGCTACAGACAATGTGCACGCAAGATGCACTGAACATCTTGAAAATTTAGGAGTCTGTAGGGTACTGGCAGCAGCTCAGAAGGCAGTTTCATCAAACACGTGTCGCATTGTGAGAAATTTTCTAGACCATCAGGAAGCAAGTGACTAAAAACCTGTGGAGTTGCAGACGGTAGCTCTAACAAAGCATCCATGGGCGAACGTTGTCACCTCCAACGCTCGCGGCCGCTGTATATGGATAACAGCAGTAAAATGCGATCTCCAAACTACACTATGCTCCTAATTTTGTACTCACAACGTCATCGCAGAAGATATCAGACATCGTATTATATTTACTTACAACATCCTCTTCTCATCAGTCACTTGATTAAGTCCGTGGCTATGATGAAAAACCGGGTTCACCCGAGAACAAGATTTACAAACAAAATTAAAGGATAATTGCTTATTTTTTAGGAAATTTTAATTCTAATTTTTTACTAAATGTCTAAATTAACCATTTAACATGCTTCATTTGAACTCTGAACACACTTTTTTCGTAAAAATTATTCAATTTTACTATTTCAAATTGTAACTTGTGCAAGGAAAATCGTAAATACGTATATTTTTCGTTGCAATATTCAGTAAATTCCACTAACTTCTTTCCGTGACCGAATTGCAACATAAAAATAGAATGCTTATCTTCGAACCTGTGTAAACATGAAGTTGAATTAAAAGGGCTTTTAAATATATGACACAAAATCATTATTCTTATTATTTTGTAAAAGTATATATTTTTTATTAATTAGATGAACATGAAAATAAAAATAAAATGATAAATTGCCATTTAATGTGGTTTAGTACTCTATGGTCGATTTCCTTCAATTAAAAAAGTGTCAGACTTTTAGAATAATAACTGAGTATTATTCTGAATGCCTAAATAAACCAGGAACTTGGACGTCATGTATAGATTTCTTCCCAAATTCTTCTGTACGGCGGTAGTCGTCTGAAAGCCTGAATCCTCTAAATGTGTACGTCATATACTGGGTTTTTTTAAAACCTGAGACATCGAAATATCGCAAAAAATACGCATTCTATGAAAAAAAATATCCGTAATAAAAACTTTAACTTTTTTGTCGCCTATTTCATTCAAACTCCCCCCAGATTGTAGTGCTAGAGTACCTATTCAAATTCTGTAAAGGGGGCGCACCTAGTATAACCGGTTTTCAAGATACGAGTGCTTGAATTCTCTATGATTTTTTGTGAGGGTTTTGGAAAGGTCTTTTAACGAATATTAAAATAGCAATTATACAAAAAAAAATATGCCACCTTGATTTTTCATTTTAAATAACATTTTTGAGTTTTTCTCCAAATACGGCATTTTTTAACTTTTCTTATGTAAGCTAAAAAAATGCTTGATTTTTTTTCTCTTGAAAAACATCCCAAAACGAAAATGGATGGAAATTATTGGTTGAGTTGTAGGTCACAAGAGTGTGGGTGCCCCGCGCCAACTAACCAAAGCACTACCAGGCGTGCTGTAGTGTCTCAATGGTTCTAATACTTGATAAAAATGATTTTCTTGGCTTCGGGTAACCAACATTTTATTTTATTCTCAGTTTTTTGTAGTTGGAGAACGATTTAGATATCTTCTAAGTGAAATTCTCAAAATGATTTTATTGTAGGAAAACAGTAGGTAATAATAAAATAATAAACGATGGTGGTTAATGATTCTCCTCGTTTGTTACATTTTGAGATGCTCTTTGGTGAGTCTGCCTGCCTCACGTTTTGGGGTATTTTTTATATTAATCTACTTGACTTCAACAATGTGGCGTCCTTTTTGACGTGAGTCTCCTTGCTTTTCACATTTTGGGGTGGTTTCGATGAAAGTCGCCTTGCCTTTCAAATTTCGGGGTGCTTTTTGATTGAGTCTCCTTGCCTTTCTCATTTCGGGGTGCTTTTTGATGTGAGTCCCCTTACTTCTCACGTTTTGGGGTGTTTTTTTATATTAATCTCCTTGACTTCAACAATTTGGCGTCCTTTTTGACGTGAGTCTCTTTGCTATTCACATTTTGAGGTGGTTTTCGATGGGAGTCGCCTTGCCTTTCTGATTTCGGGGTTCTTTTTTATTAAGTCTCCTTGCATTTCACATTTCGGTATGCTTTTTGATGTGAGTCCCCTTGCTTCTCACGTTTTGGGATGTTTTTTGGTGTGAGTTCCCTTTCCTTTCATAGTGGTACTTTGAAAATGATTTTTTATTGCATTAAACGTTCACTTTGCTCCTCTCTTCGCGATCTCTCTCTTCGAGAAAATGTCATGCGGCGGAAATGACGAATACTTCTCCAAAATCAGAGTCGATTCCGCAGAAGATACAAAAGAATGGTATTTTTGTGTACCCGGCACAGTCTTTGCAGAATCAAAATGAGTTTTAAGGCTTTCACCAGTGGCCGTATGATTTTCTTTGAAGATGGAAAATATTACAGGAAAATCATTTTGATCAAGTATTAGAACGACTGAGACACTACAGCACGCCTGGTAGTGCTTTGACTAATTGGCGCGAGGCACCCGCACTCTTACGACATTCTATAACTCAACCAATACTTCCCATCCCATCTTCGTTTTGGGATATTTTTCAAGAGAGAAAATCAAGCTTTTTTCTAGCTTACTTAAGAAAAGAAAAAAAATGCCGTATTTGGAGAAAAACTCGAAAATGTTTTATAAAATGAAAAATTAAGGTGGAATAATTTTTTTATTGTGTAATTATTATTTCCACTGTAAACCTCGTCAAAATACCTTTTCAAAATCCTCATATAAAGTAAAATTGGGTAACTTTGTCAGGAGTTATGTACAATTGAAAGTTAGCTGTCGGGGTGAATCGTTGAGAATTCGGGCCCCTGTATCTTGATAACCCGTTATACTAGGTGCGGCTCCTTTACAGAATTTAAAAAGGTCCACCAGCACTAAAAACTGACGGAGTTTCAATAGCGATTTGTCAAGCTCAGCTTAGAGGGCAGCACCGTGAGTAGAGATATATATTGTACGCGGGCACAAGGCATTATTTATAGTTTCCATAGTATTTTGTTATTTAGAAAGCGATTTGCTTCTTCATTTTTACACCCAAATGCCACATGCATACCTGGCATTTCCAAAATAGTGCTTATTAAGCTTTCACCTCAACGATATTGCGTTACGAAAGACTGACATATTTCGAATAGCAGACGTTACCACCGTTGGAACCGTCGTCTTGTGCATCTCCACGCGCACTAGCGACCCTAGCGGCCGCAAATGTCAGTCGCCAAGCAAAAGCTTGTTATTTCCGTTTTTAGGAACCCAATAACGTTCCAATAACCTTATAGGACTATCCTGGGGGCTTTTCTTTAATAAATAAAAAAATACAAAAGCAAGTAATATTTGTGAAAGTATTGAACATTTTAATGAATTATTATAGTTCTGAATTTTTCATCGCATAATCCAGATTTTTTTCAAGCAGAATTTCGCATAATAATTCATTTTCCATCGCACAATTTAAAGTTATTCAACAGCAGAAAAAATACTCAGGGGGCATCCCCAAAACATAATTTCTGGGGTAGGAACTTAAGCACGCTGTTTTAAGTGAAATTTGGTTTTGAGGCGTGTATGGAGACCACATGGCGTCTCTCCTCTTGGGGTATATAGGAAAGGGGGGAAAAAAAAGGTGTGAGTGGAACGTAAAAGGTGACATCTGGAGGGTTGTAGAACAATGTTTGTGTCTGGGTCGTAGATGGTACTCTTAAAAAGTGGTATTTCGAGATAATGGAAGGAGAAAGGTCTGATGTCTCTGTAGTATAGGGCAAAAGGTGGTATCTGGTGTTGGGTGAAGGGAAAATGTTGTTTTTCTTCATAGTGAGCTATAAATGTTTTTCATATTTTTTTACATAATTTTGATAATTTTGTACACGGAATAAGGTTGAGGCATGAGCATAATGTTGGGTCAAAGCGGCATGATGTTTAGAAAAATGGTATAAACCTGGCGAAAATTTGTATAAGATTGGGACAAAATGGCATAACTTTAGGGTAAAGTGGTGTAACTTTCGGGCAAATTCTATAATAGACAGTGCCTGTGTCATCGTCATGTAAATACAGGTGTGCTCACTGCATACATGATGTAGTTCACTGAATCTCAATAAATCATTTTAAAATAAATATAAGAAGACTTTGGCAAAGAATAATGATGTTAATAGTTACTGTTTGAAAACGGAAAAAGCTACCCTTTCACATTCTTTTTTTAGAACCTTTTCTTATTAAGCTTTTGGTAATACCCCTGCTTATCATATATGCTTAGGGAACTTTTTCTAAATTTTCATGATTTAGATTTAGTAAATAAGTATAAGTTGATGCGGTGTCAAATGTCGAAAAAGTGGGAGAGATCTGTGTTACAAAAATGGTAATTGCAAAGAACTTTTTCCTACTCACATTTTGAGCAGATACGAAAACTTTACAAAAAAGTTTGAAGTTTTAACCTTTTCAGAAATAAAATGAACAATTTAAAGGGATTTTTCATAGTATGAATTTTCTCGAATTGCTGATTAAAAATATCATGCTATCTAAAATGAAAATCAATCTTTAAATCGGAAATTTAAACTCAAACGTTTCTAGGAGTTTTGAACATGTGAGACTAAAGTTTGACAATTTTATTAAGGAGGAAGATGCGATGAGTAAATTCAAGATTTTTTAATGCCCTTTAAATTGTCTAGAATTGACCTACAATATTTGGCAACTTTAGATGAGGACGCCGATTTTTGTGGGAAACCAACTCATTGAATATTTTGAATGCCAACCGAGGGGTACATAACTTCAAAATTCGGTGTACATTGATTCCATAATTACACTGTGAAATAGCAATGTGATTGCAGTGATTGCAAAGTGACAACTGGGTGATTGCTATGAACTTTGTACACCGATTGCAGGTGGTGTACTCCTCGATACCCACAGTGGAATCAACATGTTGGCACACAAAAAGATCAGTCAAATTGCTTCCAACTTCCATTCAATGTGACAAATCTAACCATGATTTTGTCGTGGCAATAAAAACTTCATATTATTATTATATATATATATTATTTATAATAATTATATTATATATATTTATATTATTATATTATATATATTATTATATTATAATAATCATATTCAGTTGAATTTATAGAAGTAAATAGTTATTATGTTTGAATGTTATATAGTCAATTTTTTTAAATATCTACTTTGAAAATCTCAGCTTTGAATGCTTTAATTTTGGTTTAGTTTTGAATAATTCAAATCAAAATTGGTTAATTTATTGGTTATATAACTGGGAAAATTGTTTGAACATTTAAAACTGACCAGTAATTTTTGTGAGATTTGAGTGACCGTCCGGATTCAGTTTTATGTAAATAAATGTGATGAAATATTACCTTCTATTATATTTAAATATTATTTTCAGTATTCATGTGGAAAGGACAAGGACAATGACATTCGTTGTAATGGCGCGAATGTCGCTGGAAAGCATTGTATTTTCTTTCACTACCCGAACGAAGTTTTTGTTAAAGATTTAAGTGACGTAAGTCTAAACCTTGTTAAACTTATTACAATACTACATGGATCACACCTCGTCTCTATTTTAACTTCTTCCCCTTTTTTCACAAAGTTTCGATTTTCAAGAATCATACACAGAAGTTTAAGGTATTCAAAAATAATACGTTTTCAAAGAGTTTCTTTTTGATAATTAAACTAAACCTTTCTTCAGAAAAAATCAAGAATGTTACAAGTATTCGATGTTAGGTTCAGTCTATAAAAGTATAATTAATTTGGAGTCTTCCTTTTGTTAGAAATACACTATAATACATTTGTTAAGTCTCAGGTATCAAAAATATAAATACCGAAGGATTAAAAAATATTAGTTTTTTCTTTAACTGCAATCTTTTTTTAGCTGACATTGAAAAATGTGTTCAACATTTGAGACATGTCAAACTATAAAGATAAATATATAGTTTCTAACAATAGCAAAATTAACTTTTTTTAAAAAACTCCTTTTTATAACCCAAAAATTGAATCAATGTGCTGCTGTGATCCCTGATAATGTCAATTAAAAATGTGTGTATATGTTTTCGTCTTACTTTGTTAGAGTGACAATGGCGTATACGTCAATGGGAAACACTTAAAACCACGTAGACTTATTAGGTTACAAGAAAATGACCTCATAGGAATAGGAACATGTAGAAAAACCTCAAATGATTCAGGCAAATTTATTTATCGTCTACAAAAGCAGGTACACTTTTTTTACGTTTCAATCATTTTTGTTATGTGTAATGTATACAAAAATGTAATCTCCGATTTTTATTTTGTAAAAATGAAATCATTTCTAATGTTTGTAATATGATACAGGCGGCCGTTGATGTTATTGACGTAATTGATGTTGAAAGTCTGTTTCCAGAAGTTCGAAAACGAAGTTTAGAATCCAATGAAATTCATCAACCTTCTAAGATTTTAAAACATTCAGGTGAGTGAAGGGGTCATTGTTTAAAAGAATTTATAGAAATTTGAACAATTTTTAAACTAGGAAAAATTATATTTATTTCAATAGGTTTGTTTGCAAAGACAGATAATACTACCGTACAATTCAAATTTTTCACTTATGGGGTTTTCTTTGGGGACCCATAAGAGTGGCTTAAAATTATTCAACCTCAAAATTTATGATTGATTCGTATTCTCTGACGAATTCTGAACAATATACTGAAATATGGAATTATTTGCAACATATTATCGCGTTTAAATATTAGGTTTACGACGATCTGATTTTTTCCTACGTCAAATCAATGGTAAACTTCATGGTCTTTGCGGCACACCTAAATATTAACCGATTTTGCTCAAATTTGGAGATTTTTTTTTGAATTCAAACAAAACTGGGGGATGAGAGCAGAGAAATTCGAAAAGTGAAAAATAAGGGCCACCCTATTATATATAATTAAAAAAAAGAGTTAAACAACCACCGCAGGGTCCCACTAAGAGCAACTGCCATCTAAAAAATGTCAATAGCCCCTAGTAGAACCGCGGTAAAACACACCTATGGCCACGTCTCACAACCGTGAGATGGGTGGTCACAGGGCACGACGAAATCACAACGACAAGCCGGTGAAACCCTCGTGTGTCTTGAGGAGACGAAGCGACCCAAGGATGAAAACTTTCTGCATCCATCTCGCAAGTGCCTTGGCACATTTTTGGCACGCGCGTACGGCTTTAAGGTTACGAACCAGTGATAGTTTCGCACCTCCGAGAGCACCTATCACAAGGACAATTACTCGTACCGAATATTTTCGGTACAGTCGTTGCAGCTCTCTTTTAAGGTCTTGATACCTCTCCTCTTTTTCTTTCTCCTGTGTATTGATTTTGTATTCGGACGGAGCCGAGAATTCTATCACGAATATAGTTCGTTTCTCGAAGTCTTGAAGAACATTGTCAGGCCTCGAGTCCGCAACGGAGACTGTCGTCCGAAAATCATAGTTCCAGAAAAATTGGCACTTCTCGTTCCGGACAATTGGCTCTATATCCCTTGGAGCGTTCGGCAGGGCAGGGTCGCGACCAACACCGTAAGAGCGACAAAGATGGTAATAAAGTACTCTTAGGGCCGCATTATGTCTATATATAATTATATATACGTCGTTCCTGCGTGGGTCGGATATCCTGATAGTATGTATTCTAGGTACTCAGCGTGTGCATGTCGAGTAGCTCTTGGTGAAATTTTCCAACCTCTGCTTTCTTTACTTCGGCTTTTAGACTTGAAGCATCTAGATGGAGTAATGCACCTACCTCACTTTTGATGTTAAAATTCAGGCCAAGGGTCTCGGCCGCTTGCTCCGCGGCTTTGTAAAGGAACGCTCCTTCACCAATCATCTCTTAGTTCCTGACCATCTTTAGGAGAGGATCTCTGCCATTCGCAACTATGTAAGCTGTACTGAGAGCAATTCAGTTATGAAGACACTGGAGATTCAAAAGTCCGCGTCCGCCTTGACGGCGTGAAATGTATAATCGCGGAACTGACGAATTGATATGCAAGTTTTTATGCATACGCATAATCTTACGTGTGGTGACATCAAGGGCCTTGAACTCGTTCTTCGTCCATTGAACCATTCCAAACGAGTAGAGTAGAACGTGGATGGCAAGCATGTTAGTCGCAGATACCTTGTTCAACGCCGACAGATTGGAAGACCAAATCTGTCGAAGAAGATGCTTGTGTCTGCTTCGGAGAGACTCCTTCACTGATGTTACGTCCTGAATGCGGCTTTGAGGCACGCCCTGGTATGTATAGGTCTCTCCAGTATTAAGATGTCTAATAACACTTATATCCACAAGCCCAGGGTCCTTGGGAACGCCAGTAATCTTTCCTTTCTTCAGATGAATTTTGGCACACATGTCCAAACCAAAGTCCCTCCCAATCTCTCCTGCGTAGTTCTTGACGATATTTATAGCAGTTTGAATTTTGCTTTTACCAGAGGCATAGATCTTCAGATCATCCATATAAAATACATGAGTCGCCTTATGCATGCGCTGATTAGTGTCGCCACAGCGGTATCCAGGAGAACTTCGTAGTGCGAGAGATAGAGGCAGAAGTGTGATGCAAAAAAGCAAAGAGCTCATGGTATCACCTTGAAAGACGCCCCTCTAGAAGGTGACGTTGTTCGTTGTCAGACGATAATTTCTAGATGAGATAGTAAATCTAGTTTTCCAAAGAGGCATCAATCTCTATGCATCTCACTATGTGTGGATGTACCTTCAAGCTTTCCAACAGACAGATGATAAGTCTATGAGAGGTTGAATCGAAATCTTTCCGGTAGTCAATCCAGGCCATTGACAGGACGCGCTGATGGGCTGCAGCGTCTTTACAGACACACCTGTCAATTAGCAGGTTCTCTCAACAGCCTGCTTCACCTTTTTTCGAGCCACGTTGTTCGTACGTCTCTCGCCATACAGGCTCAATTCGTCGAACAATCCTGTAGTTTAGGACAGCTGTAAAGATCTTATACAGTGTGCTCACACAAGTTATTGGCCTGTAATTCTCTGGTCTGGACAAGTTGCCTTTTTTCGGTAGGAGTAGTGATGCATGTCGATCATTTAAAAATTTTTCCAAAATCTCGTCAGATTGAATTAAAACCTTGAATACCATACTCATCACATCGAGAAGAACGATCACTCAGTCGAGATGATCGTCTCGTCTCGATCGACTTTTTTCATTGCAAATTCTTGATCTCCATTACATTTCAGTTCCATCTAACTGTGGTTTAAGGAAATCATGATTTTTCCCAAAAATGATCGACATGCATCACTAGGTAGGAGTATAGTGCGTCCTAACACCAACCAATGCGGAATGGGCGTCTCCGACTTTAAATATGAGGTGAATATGCGGGCTAAATGTTGGTGTATGAAAGTAAACTTCTTCCACCAAAAGTTCTTGATACAATCTGGTCCAGCAGCGGAAAAATTTTTCGTGCCTCTAAGTGCTTTTTTCACCTCTTCGACAGTGACATCTCAGATTTTATGAGGTTGTCGCAAAACTCCTTGAAGCGGATGATATTGTCAGTATCTTCTTTCAACTCTATTGTTTTCGGGAACTTGTAAACCTCTCTCCAAAAAGTCTCTACCTCCTTGGGCTTGGGTGGATTTTTTACAAAAACAGGGAGAAACTGTTGATACTCCCTGATACATCTCTCCCTCCTCTGTATTCTCCTCCTTGCGTCAGATAACAGCCGTATTTTGTTAACAATATGCTGCTCGATTGTCAGCAGCTTTGACTTGTTTAGTGTGTGATTCAAGATCCTTAGTTCTTGGGCGAACTTTCGAACCCTTTTCGTGAACGGTGTACCAGATGTTATCTAGTCAATCACACATTGAACACGGGACGCATTCTGTCCTGCACATCCAATTTTCTTGTTCAGTTGATTCACGCGTCTTTTGGTATTTTGATCCATCGTCGATTTTAGCCTTCGATTTGAATCAGCCAAAGCTCTCGCAGCACCATAAACTGAGCAATTGATGGTCCAGAGGTCGGACTCTTGCGAGATATCTCCACGAAGGGAGGCATCCATTTTAGCCAGATCTTGGGGCTTAGGAGGAACTTGCATGTTAATGTTCCTCCTTGTACTGAAATTGCGATCATCTTTCAGATGATACCTACTTTATGCGGTTGGTCTCAATGTCGCTTCCTCATCTTCGTCTGCAGCTTGATCAAGCAGCGTTTGGGGAAGCGCTCCACGTACGTATCCATTTTTCCTGATGTTGTCGGCTTGGTTTCGCAAAGACTGATGCGAAACGTGCTGAAGCTCTAGATGTTTCTGGCACCACAGAGTGTGCATACGCGCCATAAAGCTTCCGCGAACAGGGATAATGCTGGCATCGTAGCAGTCTAGCACGTCATTCCTGAGTTGATCCGTCCACTCAATGTGGGCGTTCCGCCGGTTCGTCGTCCTGTTTCCATCTAAATTATTTTCAGCACCCCGAACTCTAGGATGATCGACATTGTTTGCCGACCCATTGTCGGCTGCTCTGCGCGTTCGATCGTTTTGAACCGCATCTACAACATTTTGGTGTTTTGGTGGTTTCATTGTTGTTCCCACGAGCAGCCAGGGAAACGGTTCGTCCATCCTTGTAGAGCCCCGCGTGCAAGGACAAGGCTGTATACTCCGAGAGGTCGTCTGGTATCCCAATTTTACCGTTTGAGACACCTCACCCAGTTGCCATTCAACTTTCGGCACGGTTGTTGCGCCTTCGTTTGGGGGAAGAGGAATAGATAGATAGATAGATAGATTTTTTTTTTTTTTTAAGGAGTAAAAACGGAAAATGCTCTTGCACCAGCCACATTCGAACTTTGGGGACCACGAGCCCAATATATACATCCCACGCGCATATATTTAAAATACATACACGTACGATACACACATGGGCGCGCAGTCCACAAGGAACGAAGGTGAGTGTGGGACTTACCGAAATGGCACCTACCCACTAAACCTTAACTCCTCCTACTCTTCTCACACTTCGCATCGGAAACTGCGTGAGCATTACTTCAATGCGAGTGTCGTCTTTTTTCATTTACTCTTGTCTAAGTTCTTTATGCTCTTTTTCTTTGGTACCGATTATGTCTGTTATTGCCTTTTGTGTTGCCGCCCCTCCTTTTGATGATACTAGGAGCATTGTCATGATATTATCTGGTGTAAAATCTTTACCCGTCTTGTATTTAAAACCCTGTCTACCTTCATCCCACCTTAAGCATGAGAATAAGGTGTGTTCCACGTCATCTGTGTCGTCACAATAGTGACACTTGTCCGTATCCCATTTTCTTCTTTTGTATAGGTACGCCATGAAGCAGCCATGACCTGAGAGCGCCTGCGTCAGGTAGTAGTTCACTTCCCCGTGTTTGCGGTTAAACCATGATCTGATATCCGGTATGAGTCGCCAGGTCCAGCGCCCGTGTTTCCCATTTGTCCACCTTTCCTGCCATCTACGCATAAGGTTTTCCGTACATTGTGTCTGGTCTACACCGTTATACTTCTTTTTCCTTTCTTTCGCCAGAAACTCGATTGGGGGAATTTTCGCAATTACACCGGCCCACAGTGGGCCAGGAGACCCGGTTTCGTGGCCAAAAGTCCAATTTTTCAACTTTCGAATTTGTTAAAAAAAGTCAGGCCATCGTAATCAGTGATATTTAAGGTATCTTTTCCGTAAATGAATTGGTAATTAATAAAATCCTGCTTTGTTGACAGACACGCAAAGTTTAAAGTTTAGAAAAAAATCTTATTGTGTTTTTTGCTTAAATATTTAATATAGTTATAAATCTGTTACTTATTTTTTAACGATTCCTTCTTTGTTCTCACCCCTATACATGTAGAAGTTAAAAAAAGTGTTAATTGAATAAAGAAATTTTAATTAAAGTTCTATAACATTGATGTTAGCAACAAATTAGAACATTAAATTGGCAAAGTACCTTCTTTGAATCGAGAATACCACGCAATACCACTACTTATCAAAAAATTTAAAATATCAGTGTGTTCACTTGGGTGTATACATTACGGTATGGGTGCCCACTTTTGCCCGTTTTCATAAATAACATAAAATTCGCGAGTGAAAGAGTCAGCGTCCGAACGACAATACCTGTCCTGACGTGTCTATGCCTGAGTTGAGCGTGCCGCTACACACGCGTACGTCTGTTGTTTCGCCGCGCTGCGCTGTACTTCACTTGTTTTCCAGTGCTAACCTCACTTCGAAATCTTATCGAAAATTACAGACTTCTTTTTGTTGACTTTTTTTCTCTTGGATTCGAATATATTGTATATAATGTCGGAATTTACCAAAAGAGAAATTATTGACTTTGTAATGAAAAATAATTTGGATTCGACTATTGATTACATTATTACCCCCGAGTAACTATTTTTAGCCAATTCCGTTGACTTTTCAAAATCTTCGCCGCCATATTGGGTCCGCCATTTTGAGTTTTGAATTTTTGACTACAGATTTGTAATCAGCGACCCCAAAAACCCCCGAGTAACTATTTTTAAAAAATTCCGTTGACTTTTCAAAATCTTCGCCGCCATATTGGGCCCGCCATTTTGAATTTTGAATTTTTGACTACATATTTGTAATCAGCGACCCCAAAAACCCCCGAGTAACTATTTTTAGCC
>CAKNXH010002124.1:121440-163359 GCA_932178445.1 Andricus quercusramuli | reverse complement strand
TTTGAATTTTTGACTACAGATTTGTAATCAGCGACCCCAAAAACCCCTGAGTAACTATTTTCAGCTACATTCGTAGACTTTTTTAATTTTGGCCACGAAACAGGGTCTCCTGGCCCACTGTGCGGCCCCTTCCGCTGAAATAGTGCGATACCCGCTGCACACTCTTATTCCCATAACTTTTTGGATTCTGCACAGCTTCCTTAAAAGTTTAGTGCTTTTTAGTGCTCCATACCAAATAGGAGCTGCGTAGAGCAATTGCGAATGTACCACGCTTATGAGTATTCTCCTTTTAGATGCTCGTGGACCCCTCATATTGGGCATGAGACTTGCTAGGGCTGTCATGGTCATTTCCGCCTTCTCGACCGTTTCATTGATGTGAACGCCATAGTTGCGTTTGGTGTCCAACCACACTCCCAGTTGCTTCAGGGATTCTTGGGGATATATCTCAACACCTTGGACGTTGAAGCTGATTGGACTTATCTTTCTCTTGGTTGTCAGGAGTACTGCCTCTGTTTTTTCAGGTGCTATCTGGAGTTTCTTTTCCTCCATACATTTCATTACTCTAAGTATCGCCGTGTTGGCAGCTGTCATTAGCAGTTCTTCGGTCATTGCTGCTACCACCATTGCTATAACATCAGCAAAGCCGACTAGATAAACACCTTCTGGTAGTTCCAGTTTCAGGACGTCGTCATATTGTATGTTCCAAAGGGTTGGGCCCAGAACAGAGCCTTGAGGAACACCGCTGTTAGATAGATTGATAGATAGATAGATAGATAGATAGATAGATAGATAGATATAAATATATGTGTGTGTGTGTTATCAGTTTCACTCACATTATTATTAGATAGTTAAATCTGTCGTGCTAAAGAATATAACTACTATGAATTTGGCCTTAATATACTAGCTCCTACTATATGTATAAAGAGTTAAAGAACCACCGCAATTCTCACTGGGAGAAACTGCCATCTAAAAATGACACTGGCTCCCAGTAGAACCCCGGTAAATAACATTTATGGCCACGTCTCGCGACCGTGAGATGGGTGGCATGCTAAACTTACTGCTGAAATTACTTATATTTAAGGTTACGAACCAGCGATAGTTTCGCATCTCCGAGAACATCGATCACAAGGGCGATTACTCTAACCGTATATTTTGGGTACAGTCGTTGCAACTCCCGTTCAAGGTTTCGATATCTCTCCTCTTTTTTCTTCTCATTAACAGTGATGTTATATTCGAACGGAGCAGAGAATTCGATCACGAATATAGTTCGTTTCTCGAAGTCTTGCAGAACGATATATATATATATATATTATTGGGCTGTAACCATCTTAAGCTTGAGCGAAAAATAAGCTTTCTCATTTTTTTCATAATAAGTGTGTCTCTGTCGCACTCAAGAATATGACTACTATGAATTTGGCCTTAATATACTAGATCCTAATACTTACGTATTTTATAAAGGAGAATCTGAATCTGTGTTAAAAAAAAATTGGGGTCCCCATTTGAAATTACAAAGTTACCCCTACTCCTGCCTCCTGGGGGGTGGGGTGGGGTACTTTTTTCAAAGTCGCTTTTCCCCCTCGAAAATAAAGTTTTTATTACGTTTAGTTATGCTGCTTACGTTCGTTCGAGTTGGATTCAATGTGTTGCTTACGTTCGTTTCGATTAGATGTGTGGGTTATGTTCGTTTCGTTTCACTTTGTTGGTTTCGTTCTTTTGGTTTTGTTGTGTTGGTTGCGTGCATTTGGGTTGGTCATATTGGTTGCATTCGCTTGGGTTAGTGTTGTTGGTTGCTTGCATTTGGGTTGATCGTATTGGTTGCATTCGCTTGGGTTCGTGTTGCTGGTTACGTTCGTTTCGGTTGATCTGGTTGTGTTGGTTACGTTTTCGTGGAACCCAAGCGAACGTAACTAACAACACTAACCCAAACGAATGCAACCAATACGATCAACCCAAATGCACCATCTGCAATAAAAACTGTAGGTTCCTATTTGAAATTTTAAAGTTACCCTCTCCTGCTTCCAGGGGGTAAGGAGTATGCACATTTCTTGAGATATTTCAATGTCTCAATGTAAAAAAAAACACCCTGTATAATATAGTAAGGCCAAATTCATAATAGTCTCATTTTCATTTTCATTTCATTTCATTTTCACAGATGCACTTTGGTAATACAATCAAGTGACCTGATAAGAGCAGTATGCCTAATTTGACATATCGGGCAAACCCCGGTTCTTATCCCCACTATCTACGGACTAGGTTGCAATCAAGTGCATAATGGGTGGACCTACCGCTTAAGGTAGGATCTGCACCACCAGGACCTCGGTAAAAGTACATAGAAAAATTTTCAGAGGTACCGGTGAAACCGATTTTTGATCATCATCCACGGACTAATTTAAGTACCTGATGAGATAAGGATGTTATAAATTAATTTCATATGAATTTTGAAATCTTTTGCGTTGATGTTGTAGGTAAACAGTTAGGAGCATGGTCTAGTTTAGAGTTCGTATTTTACTGCTGTCATCCTTACGCAGCCGCGGCGAGCGTTGAAGGTAAAAACAGTCGCTTGCTTCCTGCTGATCTAGGAAGTTTTTTTACAATGCGACAGGTGTTTAATAAAGCCGCCTTCTGAGCTGCTGCCAGTATCCTACTAATTCTAAAATGTCATATATAGAAAGCCATCCATTCTGTTGACAGTCCTAGGTAATCGATAGATTCTTTGGTATCTCTACATAATCGGCACCGTTCAACCACGACTTAATGCAACACGTGTTTGCGATCATTTCTGGCGCTGACAACCCTGTCCCGAATTGCAATGATAGGGTTGATTTAACGTTTTGGGGTGCTCGCCTTGTAGGGCTTTTCGTCTCCATTGCGTTTCTATTTCCTCTATGATTTCTACCTTAATATTCAAGGCAATCTACAAGGACAAATTTCTGAATCAGTCCTCGTAGGAGGCCTTGAATATTAGGGTGAAAATCGAGTGTAATAGAGATCCGCTTTAAAGATGGTGTTGTAAAGCGCTACATCCCGCTTGCTTTTAAAATAGTCTCTCAACTGTGTAACTTGTAACTTACATAGTTTCTGGACATCTATAAAAGATGGCATTGGTATGATATGGGAGGACAAATATGACATAGGTGTTGATTGCCCTGATCTTGTTTACCGAGTTGAGAAAACTCTTCAGAACCAATCTGAGTATTGTGGTCTTAAATGCACTGTTCTACATTTATCTAGTCCGAACTTCATGTGGATATCATTGGAAAACTTCATTGTGACATCGACAACTTGCTGCAGTTTGTGGTCTGAACTAACGTAACTTCAGGTCATCCATGCATAGAAGATGCGTCAGTTGAAGACCATCCTCATTATCATGTATTTTGAACCCATGAGACATGCCATTTAGTGCTTTGCTCAATGAGTTCAACGCTAAATAGAACCATAATGCACTGAAGGAGTTCCCTTGAAAGATACCCTTCGAAATGCATATTAATCTAGTTATCCTTAGTTGTCCGTGATCAAAATACTTGAATCTTGTACCCCAAAACATCATCGCGCGACTTCATGTTGCTTAATCAGTTAACTGGTGGGCTCGAAACATGATTCTTGCCACTCATGTGACTTGCCCCAAATTTGACTTGCCCAAATGTGATTTTCCACAAATGTGACTTGCTGGAAATCTAACTTTCGAAAATGTGTTTTGCTACACATGATACTTGTGCATATGACTTGTCACAATGTAGCTTACCGCAACGTGAATGGTCACAAATGTGACTTACTATAAATTTGATTTGAGAATTGTGACATACCGCAAATGTGACTTGCCATAACGTGATTTGCCGAAAATGTGACTTCTCGCAATGTGATTTGCCACATCGAGTTCGAACTTACATAGCCGCAAATTATCATGCAAAGTGCTTCGAGATATTTTCTTACATTGTAATAATCTTTATTCATCAAAACTGCTCTGCATCATTGGATAATCCTAAAGTTTTAATGCTCTGTTGGATCCATCGTGCCATATGTTTAATTGGCAAACTTAATTTTAAATATGTCCATATCTTAGTACTGGCTTTCATTCACATCACGTGACAGCGTGATTTTGCCATATTAGAGGCGCCATTTTGAAGTTCTAAGTTTTGACCTCGTATTCGCCATCAGCGACCTAAAAAAAACCCTTGGTACTGACTTTCATTCAAATTACGTTACTTCTGCATTTTAGTCCGCCATTTTGAATTTCTTAATTTTGATCCCGGATTTGTCATCAGCGACCAAAAAACTAGGCTTCTAAGTTATTCCAACTAGTTATTCCAAGTGCACATATATATGTGTCATTACCAGTTAACTGGTTGATGCAGGAGTCAATGATGTGTGGGCAGATTTTGTAATTTTTAAGATTTCAAGCAAATCGTCATGTGGTACGGAACGAAATGTTTGCTTGTAGTCAATGTATATCATGTGCAAGTTTCTTTGATGTTTACGAGCTTGCGTCATGGCAACAACGTCTGTGGTGACTAGGTCTTTACTGCTTCGCGACTTTTGACAACATCCTTTTTGTTCTTCTGTGATGAAGTTATTCTCGTTTTTGTGAGAATATACCTTCTCTGCAATCACATATGTACGGCATTCACAAATTATTGGAAGACAGGCCATCGGTCGAAATTCAGATGGATTTTTAGCGTTTCGTTTTTTAGACAACGTACACCTCAACTCAGGGTGCACACCTGTCAGATACTTGTACCAGAAATTGTGCACCGCGTCCGGACCTGGAGCTTTCCAGTTACTTGACCTTTTCAAAACCGTTGAAACATATGTATCTGCAATATTAGGCAGCTCCATTTCAGGGTTATTGCTTGCTCTTGCTTTCTCTAGTTGGAACCACGTAGCGTTGAAATTGCTTCTGTTCACTTTATCCCAAACACCTGACCAGTACTTAGTCATGTTTTCCAATTGAGGGACTTGGGTGTCTTGCTGGTGATTTTGCTTTACACACAGTTCACGGTAGAACCTTCTTTCATCTGCCTGACAGGTTCGATTTTGTTGCCTTCTTGCACTACTTCTTTTTTACTCTGCCGTTGGGAGTCTACAATTCCATCCAATATTGTTGGTATCAGTGTCTCGATGTACCGAAGATGGATGATTTTAGTAACATGGTGTATCAGCTTTCTGGTTCTATTTTCTTTCTCATATTAAATCGATGGGCCCAATTGTCACCTTACTTTGCTGACAGCCATATCCAAACTGATCTTCCGTGGTGGCTTTTGAACCCTTCCTAGGGCAAAGACTGCATTTATAGTCCTAGTTCTACGGCCCAACGTTTCAACGGCTGCCATAGCTGCACAATAAACAAGAGTTTACACCTCTAATGCAGTTAATGTTTCATTCAAATGCATAGGTAAAACCTTACTGTTCCGGTATTCTATTATTGCACGCAGATCCTTTGTGATATTCATGTTGAGCTGAGAATGCCTCTGTGTTGGTTCTACGTGTCTGAATTCTAGTAAAGCACGACCAAAATTCCTCTCAAGGAATTTTCTGTTCTAGTGGATCCGGTACGTGATTTACAATGTCCCTAGCACATGTGCGTTCATCTACAATCGGGTGTTCATTTTCCACATCTTCCAAAGAGAGTTTATTGATAGGAAGCTGCTGTTCCACTTCCATTTTGATGGCAGCTATTTCAACAGCCGAAATTAATCTGGTTACAAATACTGAGTGTTTTTGGTCTGCTAGATTCTGCTCATATATTCTTATGACTAGCTCTGGGTAAGAAGAGTCAATGGTGTTCTCTCCTCACACTTTGCCCACATTACTCTGCCAAAAAATAAAGGCACATAACATGCTGTGGCCCCAGCGGTCTCTCCAGGGGCGCCCGAAGATCCTCGGGAAGCGAAAAGCAGTTCAAAATATTTAAAAGATATTCCACGTTTTCTATGAATTTTGGTATTTCTCTTATTACCTTTCCTCTTCATTCTCTGTCTGTCTGGCGTGGAAAACCCTATCAGTAGCAATGATACAGCCATCATAGCCGTCAAAGTCATGAGAGGAAAGCTCAAGCCGTACCACGATACTAACGCGACAACACCTTCGGTAGGGTTATTATCATTATTATTTAACTATTTGAGAAGTTGTAGGCTCCGTAATGTACGATCATGGTTGTCTGAAGAATTTATGCGAGATGACATCGTACAACACTTTTCCTTGAAGTTCGCTCCCTAGCCTCGAATGACCTTACACGGCTCACGGGACAGTTGGATGTGAAGCTTTACCCCTAGATACTTTTATAGAGCTAGCAAACAATTGCAGAATGTTGTAAGGAATAGTGCAGACGGACCAGATGAAGTGTTCCCAGAAGAACAACCTTTTGCATCTGTTTCGCTATGGACTGAGCCTGATGCTGTCAAGGCGGAATCTTGTTGAGCTGGCTGACAAATGAAGTTTTCATACCTGCAAGGCAACCGATTATGAGAAGTACAATATGGACTTTGTAGCCTTGGTACAGCCTGCTAAGCTCACATTGCCCACATTACTATGCCAAAAAATAAAGGCACATAACATGCTGTGGCCCCAGCGGTCTCTCCAGGGGCGCCCGAAGATCCTCGGGAAGCGAAAAGCAGTTCAAAATATTTAAAAGATATTCCACGTTTTCTCCTCAAACAATTCCACGAGGATCCACGTTTGCAAGTGGGCAAGACGTGGGCAAGAGGAAGTGCTTGATATTTAGCCCGTTTCTCTTCCTCATTTCCCGTGATATTACCATTGACTTGTGCCAAGAATTCAATCATGCTTTGTAGCACTGATAGGTCGAGTGGTGGAGCATTGTGGCTCTCTGTATACCCGTAGCTTGCATACTTTGAGTATCCACTGAGAACATGTACAAGTATTTCTCACTCTTGCTGGCACGCTCGGCAGTTGGTATCGCCTGCAGGCATATTTATTATACACTTGCGGTAAACTAAGGTGTCTATACTGCCGTCTTGACAGGTAAAAAGGAATCCCTCAGTCTGCGATCTCAATCCAGCGGATTTGAGAGAGATTTTGGACAGACCCATCGATTGCTCTTGTATACGTATAATGCCCTAGAATGTACTGTGAATAGGCTTGTCAGCATGTTCTCTTAATAGAAGCCAATGTTCTGCTTCCTGCACACGACTTTCGAGTACCAAAGGTGTTAGAGATGCTAGGCCATGTGTAGTGTCACTGGAATCAAATGGGAGACCAAGTTCCTCTGCGGCCCTATCTGCGGCACGGTATAGAAACGCCGCAACTATGGGCCTGTAGTTGTCATCCGTTCAATTAGTAGATATGCGAGCCAGATGTTGGTGCGTAGAAATAAACTTCTTCCACCAAAAGTTGTGTATTTTATCTCGCCCTGGCGGTGAAAAGTTCTCAGTTCTAGCGATAACTTTCTTCACTTCTTCAGCAGTAATTGGCGGATACTCCTCTGGACGATGCAACCGTTGCCTTTAGGAAAAGTCACGAAGGGTGATATATATGAAGCGTCTTCATTTAGCTTGAAGGTATCTCTATACACTTGCTCCCAGAAGACTTGAATCTCGTCTCAGCTAGGTGGATTTTCAGCTGCACATGACGTTTTATTGAACAGACGGGAAGGATGAGTAGAAAAGGTAGAATTTTGTTGAATCCCCTTTAACCGCCCTTTAAGGCGTTCTTTGACTGTTGAATGAGCTCTCATATTTTGCGTTCAGTAAGCATCCTTACTGCCATATGAAGCTGCCTTCTTTACATTGCAAGAGTATAATGTTCCTCTTAGTACATGTATCAGATATGAATTTCTTCGAATGCAACATTTTTTTGGTTCCCTTCCAATATCTCGCATGCTCCTCCGAGACCCATTCTTCAATGACTTCATTCACTGCTGCGTACGAGATATCACAATAGGGTTCTGGGCCAAACAAGGGCTGTGAAACTCTAGTCCGGAAGTAAACTCTTCGGACGTAAGAGCCTTAAGTGCAGCTTCACTGTCAGTACAAATTTTAATGTACTGGCCTTCATAAGGCCGCTTATAAATTTCCTTCAGACAAGCTTTAATAGCTATTATTTCGGTCTGGAAAACTGCAGGAAAGGAGCCCAGTGATTTTGTTATCTCAGCGCTGGGTTTCTTCCCATAGATTCCAGCCTTTGTTCCCAAAGAGTCTTTAAAGCCGTCTGTGTGCCAAACAAGATCTCCTGGTGTAAATAATTTCTTTCTTCTCCCTTTATAATGCTAAGAGTCTATAGCACTCCGCTGCCGCAATCTTCCTTACGAAAAGGTGCAACGGCTGGATGGCCAGAATTACCTTAAGAGCTACTGTTGGTGTTGTTTCAATAGCACCTGTGATCACCAAGCAGAACACCCTTTGGATGCTATCCACTTGTTTTACAGTACTGATTAGTTAAATGGTTACCTAGAGTTCTGCAACGAGTTTTGTATTGTCAAAGAGGTCCTTTCACCTAAAAGGTCAATGAAAAGGCTTGTTACTCAGCATTTCTTTGTAAGATATGATTGTCTGATGACCTACTAAGATTATTACATTCGCATCAGAGAAGGTATTAGATTTGTGTAAAATTTGACCCCCTCTGTTTTTGTCAAACGTCCACGTTTTGAGACCTCCTGAACCCGAAAAACAGGTTTTCGCGAATGTTTCTGCCCGTCTGTCTTTTAGTGTGTTAATGTGTCTGTAGATTTTTAGTTTTTTAGCACGATAACTTGCGAAAGAATTGACAGATTGGATTGGCCTTTTCTATAATCGTTTACTGCCATAAAATGCAGGTCGAGTTTATTAGCCAGCCATTTTGGATACAAATTCAAAAAAGTTAGAGCATTTTCAAAATTTTTGAGACCACTTTTTTTACGATTTAAAAATGCTATATACGGCTATTCGTAGTAATCAAAAAGACTAACAATTTATCCTAATGACTTTTTCTATAAAAAACAAATTACCAGAGTTGAGCATCTGACGCCATAAAAAAAAAAAAAAAAAAATGAAGATTTTAAGCCACACTACGCACGATATAAGAAAAACTCATTAGGAGAAAAACATTGATTTTTGAACACCCTATAAAATTGTCATAACAACTTTTTGAATTTTCTTGCAAAATCGAAAATTCCAATTTTGATCGCAAAAAAATGAAAAATCAAAAATTCAGTTTTTGTTTTATTCGTAAAAAACGATATTGAAAATTAAAAAAATAAATTTTTGGAAAAATGAAATGAGTTCCGAAAAAAAATGAAACAAATGTTGTCCACCCAAACAAGAACTACAAAGTTGTTATGAATTATTATTTTATAGGATGTATTGTTTTTGTTTTATTCGTAAAAAACAATATTAAAAATGTTTTAAATTAATGTTTGGACAAACGACACAAACTATGAGAAAAATCTATTGCCAAAAGTTGCTCATCCAAAAAAGATCTAAAAAATTGTCATTAATAATTTTTTTATAGGACGCGTAGTTTTTGTTTTAATCATAAAAATATAATTTTTTGGAATATGGCACCAGGTACGAAAAAAAAATTGATGAACAAAATTGGTTCACCTAAAACGGATCTACAAATTCGTTCCTGATAATTTTCAGATAAAACTAGTAGATTTCCTTTTAATCGTAAAAAACAAGAATAAAACTAAAAAAATTAACTTTTTGGAAAAAAAATACAAACTACAATAAGATTATATTCAACAAAATTTTTCGCCTAAATTATATGTAGAGATTTGCTCAAAACCACTTTACGCTAGGATGTGTATTTTTAGTTTCAATTGTAAAAAATAACATTGAAAATAAACAAATTAAATTTCTGGAAGTTCAGAATTGAGATAAAATCGAGTTCAAAGCACAAGATACGTGATGAGAATGTTTTCGTTAAAGCCGTAGAAGCTTCAACAAAAGAGAATTCACAATCACCAAATTACAGTTGCCGATGCTTTGAGCTTTAAATTTAAAAGGTCTTCGCCCAAATATGGGAGAAATACAAAAACTGAGCGCGTAGCGCGAGGTAAATACATAATCGAGCGCAAAGTGTGAGATAAATATATTATCGAGCGCCCTAGGCGCGCTCAGGGAAGGGTACAACTTTGCACGGAGCAACTGTGCATGAGGCCATATGTGCACGTTGTTGGCCACAGGCACAACTGTGCACAGGCAATCGATAATCCCAACTGTGCACGTCTAAATTTGCGAGGGGTACAACTGTGCACGGAGCAAGTGTGCACGTCTCAATTATTAAGATAGGATGCTCAACTTACAAGTCCGCGTGCACATATAAGAAACTCATAATTGTGCACGTATAATTAATAGGATCGGACTTTTTACTTAAAAATCTTCGTGCATGGAGGGTACCCTCCCTACTGTGCAAGTTTTGATTAATACGATCAGATTTTTAACTTATAAGTCCATGTGTACAGATGGTACCCTCTCAACTGTGCATATCTTAAATAATACGATCAATTTGGAACTTACAAGTCCACGTTTACAAATGGCACCCTCGAAACTGTGTACGTCTTAATTAATAAGATAAGATGCTTAACTTACAAGTCCGCGTGCACATGTAGGAGACTTCCAACTGTGCGCGTATCTGTTAATAGAATTAGACACTTTATTTAAAAGTCCACGCACCCAGATGGTAGCTTCCCAACTGGGCACGTCCCAATGATTACGACCAGAGTTTCAACTTACAAGCCCACGTGTACAGATGGTACTATCCCAACTTTGCGCGTATCAATTCATCCCCAGCGGACACGTTTGGTCCCTGAGCCGGTAACAACGGAAATTTGTCTGTACTCTATTCACCGAGAGAATAACCAACAGATGCGCAAAGTGGACGTAACTTGGTCCGCCTGTAGGTACTTTCTCGGCGAATAGAGTATATGTACTTTTACCGGGGCTTTGGTGGTTCGGAACCCACCTTAATCTGTATGCCCCGTCAAAAGAGGCTAATTGCCTCCCAGAGTACGGATTCCATGTCGAGGGGACTAGTCTTGTGGGTCACTAGTCGACTTTGAGACGACTCGGAAATGAGTTAGCGATGTCCTTGCGTAGAGGCTTCATGTCGAAGAGACCTCCACTCAGTGGTCGCTGGTCGATTTCGCGTAATAAACACTGGTGTGGCACAATATAATTTATAGCTTTAGCGCCAGGGGGAGACCTCAAGCCTCAAGGGGTCCCTTTCTCACATAACAAACAACGACAAGGCATCGTTATAAACATTGTTTAATTTTTATGGTTTCATTTGTACAATATTGAACGTTTGAATTGATATCGTTCAACTTTGAGTGTTTGATTTTCAATTTTCAATTATTTATTTTTGAAATCGATCGAAAACCAGGAAATCACCGGAAATTTTTTCTGACTCTTGAGTGGCCTCATTGAAACTGAGAAATTAAAAATTTGCGTACTATATGGTCTCTGTTCCAATTTAACAAATACCGAATCTTAAAGGCTTGATATTCAAAATTCTTTCGTTTTTAATTTGTTCAATTTCAACCGTTTAAATGTTAAATTTTGTAACTGAAAATTAAAAGTATGTAAAAATAATATTAAATACTCTAAAGATTATAAACATTTATCTCATGTATTTCTTTAGATTACATAGAAATATCGCCAATAAAAGTTTCCATGGCTGAGGGCTTTAGATCAACATCGTTTACATACAATATAGGCAACTCTTTTCATCAATCAAGTTTCAGTGGACAAACAACAGGAGTGCAATCAATTCCCTCTGCTCCTGCAACATCGAATTTAAGTGTGAAGAACCAATCAAGAAATTGCGTTAACCATGAAAAGTCTCCAATGTCTCGACAAACTCCCCCTATTTGCGAGTTGTCGGGAAGTGACACTGATACAAATAGTACTATAATTTTGAATAATAGTGGCATGCTAAGTGAAGATGAAGAGGATACTTATGAAATTGAAGAGCTAAATAAGAATAAGCTTGCAGTCAAAAAAGAAACAGACTTGGTCAATAATGTAGAAATCCTTCTTGACAATGACAGTGATGCAACAAAACTTTCTGAAGAAGGAAATCGACTGGAAGAAATCAACTATGAAGACGATACTACTTTTGGCAGTGACACTGACGAAATTCTTAATCGCAATGTCAACTCTGGTCCCGTAGTTTTAGATTTTGATGATGCGACAGATATTGAAGAAGAACTTCCGATGGATAAACCTGAGAAGATTGATGAACCGGTCTTAGCTTCAAAAGAATCGCTTAAAAGTTCACCTTGTGTTTTAATGAATCTTGACGTAGATACAAGTGAAGTTGTTAGTAATGAGGGTAATAATCCTAAGGATAAACCAGAAACCAGGATCCCAGAATTGATCGAACTTGATTCAGAAGATTCCAGCTCAGAAAATGTTTCTGCGAATTTATTAACCAAATCTAAAATAAAAGGAGAGGAAGGCTTTGATTCGGAAGGTTCGACTGATATTGAAGAGGAACTTCCGCTGGGTGAATCCGAAACAGCGATTGTTATCGGTTTTGTAGATTCCAATGAAAATTTTACAAATTCAAAGGAAGATTTGATCAAAAGTTCTAAAGATCCTCTGGCTGTTCCAAAGGAATATATCAGAAATAATACAAAAACAGATTGGAATCTATGCAGGAGTCAATCTGATGCACAAAATTTGAATAGTGAAAGTATACGCAACATTGACAAGCCTTCATTCGAAAATTTGAGAACATTAGTAAAAGAAAAGATAACAGTACAAGATGCTAAACTGGTTGTAGACAGGTTTAATATAGAACCATCGAAATCTGTTATCAGATCTTTAGATAATAAGATAGAGGAATTTAAACAAACTGGTACTCCAATACCAGATGAAAAAATATTTACGTCGGGAACAAAATGTGATAAACTAATATCTCAAATCCTGGAATGGAATCCTGTTGATTTTCAGGTAAATAATTATTTTTCAATTCTCTTATTTATATTTATAAAATTATTAGATAATCCGTTCGGGAACACTGCGTGCTGTTGGCTCGTCGTGGGTGTGGTGAGCCCACACTTGTAGTTATTTACTACAAGAAACTATCCACCTAGAAACACTACCCGAATCGGGTAGTGTCTCGCCTACCCCGAAAGGGAAATGGCTTAATGGTATACGTTAGATAATCTAAGATTTACCGTACTAAAAACTTTTGAAAACCCAATATCACTTACAAAATTGTTTTCTTTTTTACAGATTCGTACAACTGGAAAGAAGTTTCCAATTTTAAAAAGCTATGAGAGCTATGAGCAATATTATGGAGTACTAAAGTCCCATTTAATATTTGACATTGCACATAAGGTAAAGAAGAATCTAGTAACTGGTGATAAACATTCTGCGTAAGTTAATAATGCACTTTATTTTGAAACACTTGTTTCTAATAATTCAATTATTTAGTACATACATTATTGCGTACAATAACTGATAACAGATATCTCAGTCAAGGTTGACAAATAATATATGTTTATAATTATATATATTAGGGTGGGCCAAAAAAAACTTTTAACTTTTTTTTCCTTAGATACCATGAAAATATTGTCAGAAATGACGAAAAAAAATTCTGGTGAAGCTTGAGCTCTTAATATTAATATTAAGAGGTGACGATTTGTGATTTTTGATTTTCCATTTAAATAACACAGGATTTTTTTTTCGATTTTTAATGCGTTTGAACGAATAATTGTCTAGTGAAAACAAAAACTTATTCTTGTAGAGAATTTAACGATCTACAAAAAATGTCTGATATGTTTTTTTGCTAAGTCAACTCTTTCAAAAGTTATTCGAGGTTAAAGTCCAACTCTAAATCGTAAAAGATAATTTTTACAATTTTTTATATTCTATCACAAAATAATGGCTCAAAAACATGAAATATCTTATTTTTCGTAAAACTAATCGAATGTTTTTGGTAAAACAATAACATTTTTACAAAATATCGTAAGAAAAACTAATTTTATGAAACTTAATTTAAAAAAAAATCTGAACTTTACTTAACCTGAATAATGCCTTGAAGCAAAAATTTGGAAAACGGTTGACGTAAAGGCCATCCCTGCAACTTCCCGCTAATTTCAGTCATTGAGCGTTTGCAATTTAGCTGCTGCTTGCGATGTTTTTGAGCTCTTCGAGCTGAAAAATTCAATTTTTGTGTTATTTTAAACTCTCCAAGCTTAAAAATAAAGCTGTTCAATGCTTTTGAGCTCTTTGAGATCAAAAGTCTGCTGGAAGTTTAATGAAAAGTATTTTTTTAATGTTCAATCTGCCATAACTTTTCGTTTTTACTAGACAATTATTCGTTCAACGCATTAAAAATCGAAGAAAAAATAAAAAAGAATTCCTGTGTTATTTAAATGGGAAATCAAAAATCACAAATCGTCACCTCTTAATATTAATATTAAGAGCTCAAGCTTCACCAGCATTTTTTTTTCGTCATTTCTGACAATATTTTCATGGTATCTAGGGGAAAAAAATTAAAAGTTTTTTTTGGCCCACCCTAATATATATATGTGTGTGTGTATATATATATATATATATATATATATATATATATATATATATAACTAGATTACGAAATAATTTACGTTTCATTTAACAGATTTGAAAAATGTGACGTAGTAAAAAATTCAGCTTCAAAAATTATGATAGATGGAACTACTTCTTGTATGTTAGCTTTCTACCTCTACATGAAAGTTGCCCACTCAGACTCTCGCACAGTTCCTGCAACCGGAGATCTTATTCGCCTTAAAATATCATGTGATCATCATAAATACGCAGTTCTTGGTTATGTTAAAAATGTAACTACGATTAATCCAGACAGTAATTGCATTCAAGGTAAATATGTGTTGAGTACTGTTTTAAACAAAATAAAGCACATATTGTACTAGTTTGGAATCTCCTTAAGATACAATATAAGGTATTATGAATATACTTTTGCCGGATCATCGCATTGAATTCGTCGTATCGACTGTAACCACATATCTCACGGTCGTGAGACGTGGTTACAGCTGAAATTTTACCGCGATTTCACTGGGAGCGGGTGCCATTTTTCAGATTAGCACCCGCTCCCGGCGAAATCCTGCGGTTGTCCTTATAACAGACTTTCAACTATATATACTATGCAATTTATGGCGCTAAACATACTTTAATTTTATCAGTAATCTGTGCAGTCATGACAAAGTTTTTGGACTTGAATATCTACATGAGTACAGTTTCGGGGCTTCATGTAGTAACTGGATTACTTGCTTCACTAAATATGATGCAGGCATTGACAGATCTTGAATCATCACGACTCTTGCCTCTGATTCTAAATCCAGGAAAAGAAAATTATCCAGCTCGTGACCCTTTAGAAGAAATAACACTGTCGCCATCCGCTTGCTTAAAGGTATGTACCAGAGTGTCACGTAACAAATTACATGTTATCATATGGGCGATTTTCAAATAGCTAAAGTTTAACAAAATTACAGTTAGGCATACTTTTTTTGTAATAAAGTAAACCATTTTTAGCTTTATGGCGGGTTTGTCGCTACAGTTTCATATATTTAAAACGTGACATAATTGATAACAATTTTTTATCGGTATTTCGTAATCAGCGAACCCTAATTAGTTAGTACACAGCTTAAAACTAATATAAAAATTATTATTGTTACGTAAATCACGTTATACTAGAGTAGGACGCATGGAGAAACGTCGCACGCGTAGCTCCCGTTCTTCGCTCTCGCACAGCTCTGCAGACTACAACGTGTAGTGACCAGCCGGCGAATCAGTGCGCTATTATTTGTATTGTAACTGCTAAATAATTTATTAAAATATAAGTAAAATGGATCAGTCAACCACAGAAACGTCCAGTTGTGACATTAGTTCGACGAGGGAAATGGAAAAACGTCATTAAATAATGTTTGAAACGTAAAATTAATAAGAAAAAATACCTATAATACCCATTGGATGGAAAAACAACCTAACTCGTTTTGTATATTTTCAATTATTTGAATAATTGTTTTATATTTTTTATTATTTTTTTCAACAGGATTTCACTTTTAGATTGTAATACTTTATGTGTATGAAAGGATTTATTTTTAAATTAATATTTTCTTAGTTCAATAACAGCTTCAAATCTTTGAATCGATTTATCTCAAAACACGATTTTCCGAGTTAGGTTGTTTTTTCACCCAACGCTTCATATATTATAGGTAATGTCTGAAAGAACCGTGATTATATGTATGTACCTCGGTTCGGTAACAACTCCCCCAAACATCTATAATTATAACGAATTTGATATGATAGATGTTAATGTAATCGATCATAATCATAAAACATACGTAGTTTCTATCACATTTAAAAAAACATGACGTTTCCAAAATCTTAAAATTGATTTAATCTTCGTAAGTCCTCTGAGAATACGTAATAACCTATGGGTGGAATCTGAAATAATAACTCGAAAGCATGCTAAAAAAGAAAACAAAAGTTATGATAATATTTGTTGAAAAAAATATCCTCATAAAATTTGTAGGGTTTATGGGGTAAAAACCTCTCCCAAAGTTTTTTTTTGTTAAATGCTAACATGTTTCGCATCAGTCATTGCGAAATTAAGCTGCGTACCTCTCAAAAACTGTATGTGAACGCAGAGCGCTTCCCCAACCGTTGCATGAATAAGCCGCAGACGAAGAGGATGAAGCGACATTAAGACCAACCGCCGAAAGCAGGCACCCCCTGAGAGATTTTAGCGATATCAGGAAAAGGAGGAACATTAACATGCATGCTCCTAAGCCCCAAGATATGGCTGAAATGGATACCCCCTTCGTGATAACTCGGAGAAGTCCGACCTTTAGACCATCAATTGATCAGTTTATGGTGCGGCGAGAGCTTTGGCTGATGCAAATTGAAAGCTCAAACCGACGATGGATCAAAAGACCAAAAGACGCTTGTATCAACTGAACAAGAAGATTGGATGGTCAAGACAAAATGCGTCCAATGATCAGTGTGTGATTGAAAATATAACATCTGGTAGGCTGTTTACGGAAACTGTCCGAAAGTTCGCCCACGAACTCAGGATCTACCATCACACACTGAACCAGTCAAAGCTGCTGGCAATCAATCAGCACATTATTGACAAAATAAGGGTGTTATCTGACGCAAGGAGAAGAATACAGGAGAGGGAGGGGTGGTGCAGGGAAAATTAACAGTTTCTCGCTGCCCCCTTCGCGCCTCCTCAGCGATCTCTCTGTTTCGGTCAAAAATTGAAAAAATTGAAATGGGGTCGTGCATAAATTACGTTACGCAATCTTCCGACCATTTTGACCCACCACCCCCCTATGTAACGCTTTTTCCGACTTTTCCCTGTAGTTTTTCACCATTATGTGTGGTGAGCCGACACTCGTAGTTATTTACTACAAGAAACTATCCACCTAGAAACACTATCACGCCTATCGCGAAAGGGAAATGGCTTAATGGTATACGTGTAACACTAAGCTAGACACCCCCCCCCCCCCCCCCACCAAAAGTGTTACGTAACTTATGCACGACCCCAATAGGCCAGATAGACGTGCCCTTGTAAATTTTGAAACATATGTCAACATGTTAGCATAATACATATACACTTTTCAAATTCTAAAGCCGTCGAATTTAAAACATTTAAGTGATCACGTTGCGCTCTGGTGTAGGCATTTAAAACTTTAGTTATCGTAAGAAATTTCCTTTTAGAAATTTCTGATAATCAGATTTATATATTACATTTTTACGTTTTGTTGATATTTTTATCATTTATTTATTCACACAGGTGTATTACGTTTCGAGTGATCAGGCGTATGCTGTTATGGGAATTTCTAAAGTGATTCAACGTCAAGAACCAAAAATATGCATAATTGAGGGACCACCAGGTGAGGTTTTAAATTTTGAAAAAGGTATGACTTTATTTGAAAGTCTATTATATGCATAAATTTTTAACAGGTACAGGAAAAACGACGGTGTTGATTGACACTATTTCTAATGTCTTGCTCAACAAAGAAGCAAATTCGTCAAAGCCAAAAATACTGGTATGTGCTAAGTCCAGAATGGAAGTTGACGAAATTGTGTTTAGGCTGGCTTTTGTGAAGAAAAAATTAGAGCAAGGTAGTATTATTTTTATTAAATACTTTATTTTCTATAATCAAGGATTTCAATTATATAATCATAATTCTTGACAGGTAAAGATATTAAGTTGGTTCGCATTGGAGATCCAGAAACTGCGAGGCCAGGAGTTAAAGAATTTACATCTGAAGTATTAGCGAAGCGACATATCGATCTGGGAATAAAAGAGTTCCTATTAGGAGAGGAAGTCGCATCGTCGCGGAACGTATGCATCAGAATTTTTATTATTTTATTGTTCAAATATGTATATTTTTATTTGTTTCGGAAAACTTTTTCATACTATAGGAATTCAAATCTAAATGCTTATTAAGTTTTTGAAGCTTTCATTGGGGCTGATAATCTAAAAGTATATGTTATTCCTTCCAGAAAGAAGAGTATAAAGAAAAACTAAATTCACTCCATTCTGATTACAAAGAATTGGAAATTCCCTGCAATGCAATTAGATCTCAAATTCGTGAAACCTGCTTTGAAATTATCGCGAGTGGTATAAATGTAAGTTAAACTTGATGAAGAAAGGTAAGAATATAATAAGATTCTTTTTCATAATTAAATTACAATTTTCTCACTTCAGGTACGTAAAATGCCTGAGGAAGAAATCTCAAAACTCATGGCATACGTCGAAAACATGATTCTATCAGAAGCGAACGTAATTGTCTGTACCCTTTCCATGCGCCTCGCCAATAAATTAGATGTCATTTATGGGTACAGTTTACAAATGTTTTCTCTAATAAAAGTTCTTTTTTATCTTTTTTACTTTGGGTTATAATTTATAGAATTAAACGTCTTCGTTTTTCATTAATTTATTTCTTAAATGTCTGTTCAATAGGAAAACGGGAAAAATTTCAGTGTGTATAATCGACGAAGCAACACAAATTTCGGAAATCGAAATATTAAAACCTCTCATTTATGGTGTAAAGACTTTGGTTTTATTAGGCGATCCATTCAGAAGTTTAATAGTCGGAAAGTCGTATAGTGTATGTATTATAATATTAGTACTATAATTGAAATAATTAATTTCGATTAGTTAATAAATCCTGTGTATAATTTTAATGTAAAGATTTAAACAATCAGTTTTAATATGTGAATTTTTTCAGAAATCAAAGAAACCAAAGAAAATGGATAACGCATTATTTTCGCGAGTTAAAGCGAATTACGAAGTACTGGAAAGCAGCCCCACATTCTCATTGGACCGTCAGTACCGAATTAATTCGAATGTGGTGTTTTGGCTAAATAAACTTGTCTACAAGGAAAATATGAAATCTGGTTTCCCAGCTATGAATTATCCACTATTACCGTACAAGGTTTTGAACTTTTTTCCGCATTGTATTCGGCACGATGAGCCGTTATTTGTGTCGACTTTGATTTCCTGTATTGTACAGTTTGCAAAAATCGACCGGATTATCAAACCTATGAGGATTGGAGTAATTCTGCCAATAACTACGTTTAAAACTGAAATGATTTCCCAGATTAATACAAGGTAATGTAGTAACAATTATATGTAAACTATTATTTCATTTGGGCACGTATTTGTTGTGAATATATAAATTGTTCATATTAAATATCATGGTTCTGTTCTAATTGAAAAATTGTTCAAGTTTGACGCTTTAATCATTACAATTTTTCATCTCTGGATGCTGCATAGTTATTATAACAATAAGCCATATCCCTTTCGGGGTAAGCGTGACTCATTCGGTGAGGAAGTGACTAATGGGGGGGGGGGTATAGATTTCTAGATTGATGTAGAATTCCCATGTTGCTTATTTGAATAAGATGTTCGTTCCGCAACACTGCTCTGACCCAAGTAGCTGATACGTCTCTCTAGCAATCACCCCAGGCGAAGAGCTTCACAAAGACATTATGTAAAGATCTCCACTCGGGCCCATTAGTGTCCAAAGGTCTTTTGTTTCAGGCGTCATTCACTCCACTGACACTCTTCATTATGCATTTCTTATAAACTATTTGTCGCCACACTTTTCTGTCCTGGCATACCTCTAGCTTCCGCCACGTGCATACGTTTTTTCATGCAAGCTCTTGTGTTTCTATGGCTTCTTATGTGTCTTCGAATTAGGGTCTCATTCACACATTCTAACCATTTTTTCTTGGGCCTGCCACTGAGTACGCTGCCATTTACTTTACCTTGATATACTTGTTTCGTCAGTCGTTCATCTTTCATTCTCTTAACATGCCCAAGTCATTTCAACAAATTTCTGTCATTCCTGTCAAATAGTGTCTCATCTAAACCACATTCTTTGAGAATTCTTACGTTAATCACTTTGTCCATTAGCCTTTTACCGCACTCCATGCGCAGGTATTGCATGCCAACCGTGTCAATTTTACTCTTATCATTTTCTTTGTATGTCCAGGTCTTGCTACCGTATTCAACACAGTGGCTGTAACTATAGAATTATATATCGCCATTTTAGCTTTACCTGATATATTTTTACTTCTGACCATGAATCCCACTCTACCGACAACTTTCTTACCCTCATTTATACGCTTATCCATCTCTCCAGCTATCTTTCCATCATTGGTGAATGGACTACGAAGATATGTACTTATCAACTTGTTCCATATTCTTTCATCATTCTGGACAATATTGCATATTGTTTTCTCGCCTTTTCCTTCGAACACCATACATTTTGTTTTATTTACGTCGAATTTAAGGCCTATGTTCTTCATGCTTTTATTCTTGCTCAACCACGCACCCTCACTATCCTGAGAATCACACCATCTTCGTCGAAGAGGGCCATTCTTAGACACATGTCCATGAATATAATAAATAGCCATGAAGACATAACGCATCCTTGCCTAACACCTTGCATAATATCGAAGCAGTCACTCGGTTTCCCATTTACCTTAACACTAGCTTTACTACCTGCATAGATTGTCTTCATTGCTTGTAGGAGCCATCCGTTGACTCCGTACTCTTTCATAACTTCCCAAAGTTTACTTCTATCCACCCTGTCAAACGCTTTTTCTAGGTCAATAAATGCGCAGAAAACTTTCTTATTCTTTTTCGAAACCTTCTCTGTGATCTGCCTCAAGCTGAATATTTGATACGTATATGATCTTCCTGGCATAAATCCGCTTTAGACTTCCCATATCATTTCTTCTGTTATTTTCATTAACCAATGTATAAGTATTTTTGAATCTGTTTTACTTACGGTACTTAGTAAGCTCATACCTCTGTAATTATTGAAGTTTCTATTATCTTTCTTTCTTCTGTATATTGGGACCAGGCCCCCCAAGCCACCATGCATTTCACGCGTCAAAGTTTTTGATTAAAAAGTATCTTCAATCCCTACTGTGGCGCCACATTCGTCTCAACACAGGCAAAAGCCTCATCAGTGATGATGGTTATATATTGTGCATTGTCCGTAATTTTCTGTCATTTCTGGTTACATATTTTTATTATAATAATATTTAGTTTTTATGAAGAAATATTTAGTCATTGACAGTAACTGTGGAAAGGAACTTCATAACTTGACATTCATTTTATTGAGGTATATATTACATAATTATGATAATTTTAAACATCGAAAGTATTTATATTTATATGAAAGTATAATAACTTCTAAAGAAGGAAAAACTGGCTGTTAAAGTGGACAATATTTGTAAAATAAACAATTACTGCCAATCTCTCAATATATTAATTTTTAAAAACTAAATATAATCATAAATTGAATATGTAATCACTAAATACAGGAAATTACAGACTTCCAAATATGAAGCGATCATCACTGTTGATGCTTTTGCTTGTTTGAGGCGAATTTAGCGCCTCGGTAGGGATTGAGAAGGTACTTCTTAGTGAAAAACTTTGTCGCGTGAAATGCATGGAGGCTTAGAGGGCCTGACTGGGACAATAATCGCCTTTTTTCAGTCATCTGGATCTTCTCCCATCTCTATACATGAATTTATCAACTCGCACAACCTGTGAGTTAGGTAAAGCATTTCATAGCTTCACCTCCTAATAATTCTTTAAAAGAGTCTTTCAAAGCGTTTACTATCCCGTCTGTATCATACAGAATTTCACTCTTGCTATTTCGCATGCTGCTAACTCTGTAATTATACTTCCTTTCATACTGATCAACGTCAATTTATAAAAGACTTTCTTGCTTCCTTCAAAATTGATTTACATTTTTTATTCTTCTCTGTTTTGATTTTATCTTTACTTTCCTTGGCTAGTAGTTTTACTTTTCTGTTTTTGTCTCTGTAATTCTTTTCAAGTCTATTTCTTTCTTCATCACTAAGGCCTGTAATGTTTAACTTTCTTTGACATGCTTGTTTCTTTTCGTGGTCGGCTGTGCGGTTTTCATCATTCCACCACGCATCACCAGACATTCTTCCTCCTTGACCTAAGCTCATTTTTGAGATTAGACGGTAATAATCAGTATTGCATTCAGACCTCCTCATAACCCTGGTTTCTTTTACTAGCTCTCTTAGTCTTTCATCCGCAACAACAAAGTCAAATATACTGTGGCTATTTCCTCTGCACCAGGTGCCAATGTGGATCATTTTATGCCTAAACCAAGTATTTGTAATAAACAAGCCCTTTTACACGGAGAAAAATAGTTCAAGAAACCTTACCAAACTCAGTTGGGTAAACTTGGGACATAAAGACACTTTGATGAAGTTTCATTTCTAGTTCGGTAAAATGAAATTCGGTAATACTTTATTCACAGACATAAAAGTGTGACAAATTTATATGAATATCTTCCGAACTGTACTTTAATTAATACTGTACTTGGCAGTTGACATTTTAGTGTACATAGTTGTACAGTATATGAAACATTGAATAAAGATTACTGAACAGTTGGCTAAAACGCGGTCGAGGGCTCGGTACAGAAAAGGCATGAAGGAATCACTGACGCTCGAGAAACTTTAACTGACAGTTTGGTAAACCGTAAACTTCTGTGAATCCAACAAAAAACTTATACACAAACAACAGCATACACTTATACCCATTAGTCCATCACAGCCAATCAGAATATAATTTCATCGCAAATACACTCACGGCACCTACAACTACTTATACTCATGTAGAACATACATAAATAAACCTAACATAATACTGCACTATATAAGACGCTTTCGACGAAACTAAGCAGACGCACGCTTCACGCTGAGAGTTGAAATTTGGAACTTTCTTATATACTAACTAGAGGAATTGATTCAGCGCTTGTGAGAAACAGAGGCCAGGGTCGAATGAATAATTTTGTAGATGTCCCAAAATTATTGTTGCAAACTACGAGTGCCGTGACTAAAACTTACTAATTTAATCCACATTTAAGAAACATTTTAATTATAAGACTGAGGACAGTGATAATGATAATGATATGATAATGGTAATAATGAAGTATCATGAGAAAAACATTCCTAAAAAGATTAATTTGATAAAGTGTATATTTTTTGGAACATATATTTTGTAATTGCCGCTTTAAGTCCCAGTCATTTTCCTCTTTTTCTTTAAATAATAACTTTTTTCTCATATTATCTCAGTAAAGTATTATAATTACATCAAAGCACAATTTAATAAAGTTTCGAAATTTTGGACGAATTCGTTCAGACATTATAAATAAAAAAAAGTACGCAAAATGTCTTGCTACGCACCTATCCCAAACTGCAAATTTAAAATGAAAAATTGTCAAGTAATATTTACACCATTTTTCAAATATTTGAAATTTGCAGATACTACTCATATTAAGTTGAAAAATATACAAATCAAGAGTAGAGTTCAATATTTTATAGTTCAGGATTTCCAAAATCACTTTAAAGTCTGTCCCACAGGTTTTTTTATGTAAAAAATGCTCAACTTTTTGACAATCAAGAGAATTATTTCCTTTATTTGTAACAAATTTGATACTGTGACATTTATTGACTATGACATCTTCAAGCACAGTGTGCGCATGTATGTAAATAAACTCGGGTCTTAAAGGGTGAAGAGACTTTGATGAAATTCATAAGAATCTGATCGAATTGAACACAATTTTAAACATCAAAACATTTCTATGAAATTCAGTAAAATGGGAGTAAGCAGATTTGAAAGTGAATTCAAAAATAAATTCATAAGAATTCCAAAAAATTTTAAAGAATTCAAGATAAAAATCCAAAATATTCCATTGATTGCAGTCAAATTGAAGAAAATTTAGAAGAGTTCAAGGGAATTCAAGAGAATTTGATGAAAGGCATACGAATTTTAATACGAATTAAAAATAATTCAATTGAATGGAGTGAATAGAATTAGTGAATACGAATCTTGAAAAGAATTCAAGGTGAATTTAAGTCTTTAAATAGAATTAAAAAGTTAAAAATGCATTGAATTCAGTGGATTTCAATAGAATTTTATAGAATTCAAGAAAATGCATAAATAGGTATAAACGTAAATAATTTAAGTGGTTAACCCTCAAATTCTTCGTTTTAATTACACAGGCAGACAAGAATGACATCATTTTTGTACCCAAAGACCAAACTATTTGACTCCGAAGGATTTTGGTATCCTTACACCGATTCCGTTATCCAAATTTTTCCTATACGTCAGATTTTTGAGATATCTTTACCTGAAAGTGCAAAAATGGCTATTTTTCGCCATATTTGAGGCAATATAACAAGGTCAGTAATTTTTTTTCTAGAAATTGCTGGCGCCATCGTTTAGTACTCCTTTCTGTCTTCCATTTCCATTTTTCATCATCGCGAACCGATGTTTTTCCTCCGAGATATCAGTTTCTCTTCGCCTTGCATTGTTCCATAATGCATTGTCGAACTGAAATGGTTAATGTGTGATATCTCGGAGAAAAAAGATCGGTCATATTGCCTCAAATATGGCTGAAAATGGCCATTTTTGCACTTTCAGGTTAGGATATCTCAAAAACCGGCCGTATAGGAAAAATTTGGATAATGGATTCGGTTTTAGGATACCAAAACCCTTCGGGGTCACATAGTCCGGTCTTTGGGTTTAAATTTTGTCGGTCTATTCTATTTAATTTATTCAAAGAAAAGTGAATAAAGTGGTCTTTTAATGTAACAAAGTAACTAAAAAGTGCTTTGAGGGAAAAATGACTAAAAGTGACCTAGATGCCTGTGTGGCAGCTCCGCTTATAGAAAGTTCGATTCGAATTGAAAAAGCCGAATTGAATTCTACCTTGATAAATAGTTCATCCAGATATACATGGGAAATGTATTTTTTGCAACACATGCATGAAAATGGCCATATTCCGTGTCCATAAAGCGTACGGAAAATTGCATATTCCTCTACTGTGAGAGTAGCGTGCGGGAATGTAACATTCCCGCACTGAGTCATTTACGAGCGCTTATCTTTACTTAGAGAATTAATATTCACACGGCATGTGAAACAATTACGCGGCGTTGCCCGGGCAACTCAACTGATCACATTTGTTTTCATGACGCTCATAAAAAGCTGTCAAACATCCGACCAGTCGTTATGAATATAGGTGCACCCTCAACACTGTGAACACGTTACTCAATGTTTTTTTGTTTTTTTTTTATGTTTAAGTTTAATGTAATGACATTGTGGCTCAATATTTGGTGGTTTTCTTTTAGTCAGGGGGCGTCGCCCCCCGAACCCCCCGGCAGGGGCTTCGCCCCCTGCACCCCCACCAGGACCTCCGTATCGTTTTTTTCATTGCATTTTCATGCATTTTTTGCAAAAAATATCGTGTGTGACATGTGCTCGAAGACATTCCACTTCACGCACTTGTAACACAATGTACTATTTCATGTTAGTTGAATATTATAAAAATAGTGAAAGTACGCGGTGTCGGATAATGTCACTCGTAGCGAGTCTCACTTTCTTAATGAAAATAATCTGCTATTTTTAAATAATTTTGTGTAAATTTAAAACAATTGTGACATTTATATTGAATTTCCTGGAATTTGCTCGCTATGATTAGAGGAATTTCCGTAAATAATATACTACGTTTTCAAATCATACAAGATTTTCTGTAAAATCTATAAAAAATGTATCCTGTCACTTTCCTGGAAAATAAACCGCGTTTTTCTCTCTAAAGAAAAGGACAAATAAATATATATATATATATGTGACGTGCGCCGAAGAAAGGGGGTTTACTCTGGAGTCTGGAGAGTAAGATTTTTCAGGGCGAGCAGTCGAAGTCGATCGGTTAGACGCGAGTTTGAGAAGAGAGGGAACACTCAAGAAATCTTCCCTCTCCACTTACCACTTCATTCTCACGAGGAAAGAGTTAGGTCGTAAACGCGGCTCATGGACGGGTATCGATGAGACGCGGAGATGTAGTGATGAGTGATGGGAGGTGTTTCACGGGATCTCGAGCTCTCGAGCGAAAGCACGATTTCTCGGGTACCTATCAACACAATTATTAGCAATAATAACGCTCGGAAATTTTTTTCGATGGTTTCATTAAAAAGAGCAACTCAAAAACTATCTAAAGGTGTAAAAACCTCGATTTCGATTTTTTCAGAGTAAGCCCCCTTTCTTCGGCGCACGTCACATACATATATAACTGAAATATCAAAGTTCAATATATAAGGTCTCTGATTTTTAAAAACATAAGAGTAAATTAGTGCACGCATAGTGGGCACAATGTTTTAGTTATTATAAACTTTGAATGACAGGAAAATAGTTTTGAAAACCGAGAAATCAGCGTGAAATGTTTTCTGTGATTTTAGTTGTCACGTTGCATATTTTAAAATGGTATATTTTTTAATACACTGGGACAAAACTGCTGTTGAATCAAAAGTACGCACTTTGGCGCTTGGTCAAAAGCAGGTCTTATTAATACAAATGGATATACTGACGAATCCGCAGCATCACTGTCAAGCCGAAATAAATCATTAATGTTTCATTAAATATTCATTTGAATCAATAGGATCTGCTTCTCACCGAGCGCGAAAGTGCGCACTTTTGATTCAACAGCATTTTTTCTCAGTGTATGATGAATAACTTTTTTATTTATTATAATTTCTAGTTTATCGATATTATTGGCTGAAAAACGTGATATGTTCAAAATCGACGTAGACACTCTTTCTGCCTTTAAAAACCAGGAGAGGGATGTGATAATAATATCGTGCACTAAAAAAACTGGAGACGTGGAAGAGCCTGTAGGAGATGAATGGCTATATGCAGCGATGACCAGAGTCAAGCACAGCTTGATTTTATATGGCACGTTCAGGAGGAATATGGTAAGTGAACTTTTCATTCTACTTTAAATAAAACAAATTTTGAAATATGTTCATGGAAATCCTTAAGAGTAATTATATTCTTTCCCACAGAATTCAAGTTTCTTATCATCTGTGGTTAGAAGTGCAGTGCCTAAGAACTCTTATTTTAATATCAACGACCCTGCAAGTTCTTTGGAATTAAAAAGTTATGTAATAAGAAAACGTGTTTCGTGAAATACGGTGGTCTATGCGGTGATATTATTATATATAAAATCTATTTTTTTATTTATAAAATAGTATAGGAATTTAATTTTTAATGTCCGTCATTAAAATCTTGATTAAAATGAAAGATTAAAAACCAAGAAGCAAAGTCTTCTTATGAAAAAAAGTTAGAATTACAGTGGTCTAGAAACTCTTATTTTAACATCAGCGACCATGCATGTTTTTCGGAAGTAAAAACTTCTGTAATAGGAAAACGCATTACGTGAATAAGTTACTTTGTATGGTATTTAATAATAATATAATATAATAATAATGTTATAATAATATCTCAGGCTTAAGATCGTTACAGCCCAATATGTCGAAAGCATTTTTGGTTAGAGTTGGATTTTTTATTTTTTGAATAGTCTGCACGGGGCTGTTCCGGTATATATCATCAGTCTCGTAGGCATTTTTGTAATGCAGTCAAGTGATCTGATGAGAGCAAGCAGTGTGCCTAATTATTACTGTTATGCCTGGTATTATTATATGAAAAACATATTTTTTCTATTTAAGAAAGAATTATAATTTAATTTTTAATGTCCGTCATTAAAATAAAAGATTCTTTAAGTAGCAATACATTGACATTTTCGTTATTGTCCGTTTTGAAAACGAGAAGTTAGATTTTAATTTCAATGATTAATAGTTCCAGTTCTTTATATATATATATATATATATATATAGAATGTTCGGTTTCGATTCCTTTGGAATAGAACCGAGGGGCCCATGAGAAAGCCATCGAACGCGTCCTCGGGTTGCCGATAGAGGGTCCCTGTATCAAGGGTTTCTGCTGAATATGGTTACAATAATTAATAAGCAGTCGCAGACAACTGTCCAGGGATGGTCCTGAAGGAATAACCCGTAAGCGAAGGGGCTCTACAAGGGGGCTCTACAAGGATGGTCGAACCCTTTCCCCAGCTGCTCGTGGGAACAACAATGAAACCACCAAGACACCAAAATGTTGTAGATGCGGTTCAAAACGATCGAACACGCAGAGCACCCGACAATGGGTCGGCAAACAATGCCGATCATCCTAGAGTTCGGGGTGCTGTAAATAATTTAGATGGAAACACGACGACGATCCGGCGAAACGCCCACATTGAGTGGACGGATCAACTTTAGAATGACATGCTAGACTGCTACGATGCCAGCATTATCCCTGTTTGCGGAGGCTTTATGGCGCGTATGCACACTCTGTGGCGCCAGAAACATCTAGAGCTTCAGCAGGTTTCGCATCAGTCTTTCCGAAATCAAGCCCTCCGGAAAAATGGATATGTACGCGGAGCGCTTCCCCAACCGCTGCTTGATCAAGCTGCAGCCGAAGATGAAGCGACATTAAGACCAACCGCAGAAAGTAGGCACCTTCTGAAAGATTATTGCAATTTCAGTACAAAGAGGAACATTAACATCCAAGTTCCTCCTAAGCCCCAAGATCTGGCTGAAATGGATGCCTCCCTTCGTGGAGATATCTCGCAAGAGTCCGACCTGTGGACCATCAATTGCTCAGTTTATGGCGCTGCGAGACCTTTGGCTGATTCAAATCGAAGGCTAAACCCGTCGATGGATCAAAAGACCAAAAGACGCTTGCATCAACTGAACAAGAAAATTGGATGGGCAAGACAACATGTGTCCCGTGTTCAATGTGTGATTGACTACATAACATCTGGTAGGCCGTTTACGGAAAGGGTTCGAAAGTTCGCCCAAGAACTAAGGATCTTGAATCACACACTAAACAAGTCAAAGCTGCTGATAATCAAGCAGCATATTGTTGACAAAATACGGCTGTTATCTGACGCAAGGAGGAGAATACAGAAGAGGGAGAGATGGATCATTGAGAATCAACAGTTTCTCGCTGACCCATCGCGCCTCTTCAGCGATCTCCCTGTTTCTGTGAAAAATCCACCCAAGCCCAAGGAGGTAGAGACTTTTTGTAGAGAGGTATACAAAATCCCGAAAACACTGGAGTTGAAATAAGATACTGACAATATCATCCACTTCAAGGAGTTTTGTGATAACCTTATAAAATCCTAGGAGGAATGGAGTGCTGGATCAGATCGTATCAAGAACTTTTGGTGGAAGAAGCTTACTTTTATACACCAACATTTGGCCCGCATATTTACCTCATATGTAAAGTCGGAGACGCCCATTCCGCAGTGGCTGGTGTTAGGACGCACTATACTCCTGCCGAAAAAAGGCAATTTGTCCAACCCAGAGAATTACAGGCCACTAACTTGTTTGAACACACTGTATAAGATCTTTACAGCTGTCCTAAACAACAGGATTGTTCGACGAATTGAGCCTGTATGGCGAGAGATTTACGAACAACGTGGTTCGAAAAAAGGTGTAGCAGGCTGTCGAGAGAACCTGCTAATTGATAGGTGTGTCTGTAAAGACGCTGCAGCCCATTAGCGCGTCCTGTCAATGGCCTGGATTGACTACCGGAAAGCTTTCGATTTAACCTCTGATAGACTTATCATTTGTCTGTTGGAAAGCTTGAAGGTACATCCACACATAGTGAGATGCATAGAGAGATTGATGCCTCTTTGGAAAACTAGATTTACTATCTTATCTAGAAATTATGGTCTGATAACGAAGAACGTCACCTTCCAGAGGGGCGTCTTTCAAGGTGATACCATGAGCCCTTTGCTTTTTTGCATCACACTTCTGCCTCTATCTCTCGCGCTACGAAATTCTCCTAGATACCTCTGTGGCGACACTAATCAGCGCGAGCATAAGGTCACGCATGTATTTTATATGGATGACCTGGAGATCTATGCCTCTGGTAAAAGCAAACTTCAATCTTCTATAAATATCGTCAAGAACTACACAGGAGAGATTGGAGTGGACTTTGGTTTGGACAAGTGTGCCAAAATTCATCTGAAGAAAGGAAAGATTATTGACGTTCCCAAGGACCCTGAGCTTGTGGATATACGTGTTATTAGACATCTTAACACTGGAGACATCTATACATACCTGGGCGTGCCTCAAAGCCGCATTCAGGACGTAACATCAGGGAAGGAGTCTCTCCGAAGCAGATACAGGCATCTTCTTTGACAGATTTGGCCTTCCAATCTGTCAGCGTTGAACAAGGTATCTGCGACTAACATACTTTTCGTTTCTACTCTACTCGTTTGGGGTGGTTCAATGGACGAAGAACGAGCTTAAGGCCCTTGATGTCACCACATGTAAGATCATGCATATGCATAAAAGCTTGCATATCAATTCGTCAGTTCCGCGATTATACATTTCACACCGTCAAGGCGGACGCGGACTTCTGAATCTCCAGTGTCTTCATAACCGAATTGTTGTAAGTACAGCTTACATCGTTGCTGATGGCAGAGATCCGCTCCTAAAGATGGTCAGGAATCACGAGATGATTGGCGAAGGAGCGTTCCTTTACAAAGCCGCGGAGCAAGCGGCCGAGACCCTTGGCCTGAATTTTAACATCAGAAGTAAGGAAGTGCATTACCCAAAGTATTCGGTGCGAGTAATTGTCCTTGTGATTGGTGCTCTCGGAGGTGCGAAACTATTACTGCTTCGTAACCTTAAAGCCATACCCGCGTGCCAGAAATATGCCAAGGCACTAGCGAGATAGATGCAGAAAGCTGTCATCCTTGGGTCGCTTCGTGTCCTCAAGACACACGAGGGTTTCGCCGGCCTGTCGTTGTGATTTCGTCGTGCCCTGTGACCACCCACCTCACGGTTGTGAGACGTGGCCATAGGTGTGATTTACCACGGTTCTACTGGGGGCTATTGACATTTTTTAGATGGCGGTTGCTCTTAGTGGGACCCTGCGGTGGTTGTTTAAATGTTTTTTTAAATTATATAGGTACAGGGTATCTCAGTACTCAAGGTACATTTTTGTATTTTTGAATTCCTCATAAAAAATGGAGTTGAAAATAATCATAAAAATTTGTTGTAAAGTTATTAATTAATAAGTAATTAACAATTGAAGATTAACCAATCGAAAGCAAGCGTTAGATGGAAGACAGTCCAGGGTGTGTGCGCAAAAAAGTAATTTTATATTTTCAGGAGGTTGTGAATATCAGTGGTGCAACTTCACACGGCAACTGAGCGACGAGATATTAAATCTTAGAAAATATCTTTTCCTTTTAGTCTAGGAGCCAGGGGGGGGGGGGGGGTTGTCGTGGCCGATAGGGGTAACGGGCTCCACCCAAGTGCTTTTTATGTATTTTTACCCGCTGAACACGAATTTCGAGGGTGTCTTGTCTAAAAATCAATGGTTAATTGGTTATTAACTTATCTCTTGCAGAACACGTAGGTTCTTTCAGATTTGACAAATGTTTGATGGAAGTCGAGATATCCTGATTTTGATTTGACCGCTATATTGTCCGCTTGTATTGTCTTTTTTCTCGAATTATCTGAATTATTTTGAAATTTTCTGGATTATTTGAACTGTTCTGAATTTTTCATTTTTGTTGAGACCACTGTATTCTTTTAATGATTGTTAATTATCTTAAAATTATTAGAATACATTTTAAGTTACTTTGGACTCCTTCAGAACATTTGAATTTTTTGAGTTCTCTTAAAATCTTTAGATTACACGCAGAATTCAAAGTACTTGAAGGAATTCAAAATAATTCAACGCGTATTCTAAAGATATCGAAAGAATTCAGAAAACTGAAAAAGAATTCAGGAGACTATTTGAATACAAAATACTTCAGAGCATTCAAGAGAATGTGGATTCTAAGAATTCATTTGAATTCTACAGAATGCAACATGCTTGATAGAAGTTAAAATAATTCTACGTGTATTCTAAAGATTTTAAGAGAACTGAGAAAATTCAAATGATCTCAAAAGTATTACAAAATTCAGAATAGTTCAAATAACTTAGAAAATTCCAAAAGAATTCAGATAATTAAAAAAAAGACAATACAAAAGAATTCATAGAACTCAAAATATTTCAGAGAATTCGAAAGAATTCAGACAATTCAAAATGTATCAGAGAATTTAAAATAATGCAGGATAGTTCAAAGAATACAAAAGACTTGGGGAAATTCAAAACAATTCATGGTGTATTGTAAAGATTTCAAAGGAATTAAAAAAAATTTAATTCTGAAGAGTTCGTTTGGATTCTACAGGATTCAAAATATTCCAAGAAAGTTAAAGTAATTCTACTTGTATTCTAAAGATTTCATGAGAATTAAAAATATTCAAAAGAAGGAGTTCAAACTAACTCAAGGTGTATTCTAATGATTTCAAGATAATTAAAAACCATTTTTTTTAATTCAGTGATATATCGAGAATTAAGAAAAAATGCTTTAAAATTTCTGTACAATTCGTGTGAATTCTACAGAATCAAGAATATTCAAAGAAAGTTAAAAGAATTCAACGCGTATTTTAATGATTTAAAAATAATTAAAAAACATTGTAAAAATTCAGTGATATCGTGAGTTCAACGAATTCAAAACATTTCAGAGAATTCAGAAAATTTTTAAACAATTCAGAGGCTTCAGAATAATTCAGGGAATTCAAAGAATTTGGAAGAATTCAAAGAATTCGGCAGAATTCTGAGAATAGCGAAAGAATTCATAAAATTAGGAAGAATTCAAAGAATTAAGAAGAATTTAAAAAATTCGCAAGAATTCACAGAATGCAAAAGAATTCACAGTATTCAAAAAAAAATTTAGAGAATTTCAAAAGAATTTAGAGAATACAAAAAAAATGCAAAAGGTTTCAGAGAATTTAAAAGAATTCAGACAATTGAGCTGATATCTCTGACTCACTGATAAAGTAATAACCTATGAGTGTTAGACGTTTCCCCGCCATCGCAGGGCAGTAACAAAGGATGTGAGTAGATGTCTCATCATCCTTTCCGCACAGGCGACAGAGGGGACTTTCAGCAAGCCCTATCGTATGTCTGTGATATCCTAACTTCCCATGTCCTATGAATAGTTCTGTTAGGATTTTGATTTCATTCCTCCCGAGCTTGAGTATTCCCCTAGCTCGGTTGGAGTTAAGCTTTCAGCCCAAGAGTGTTTTGGCCTGTCTGCAACCAGAGACCAAGTCCTACTCATTCTGATGTTCCTCAGTTAGCCAACTGTTAATTACTTCAGTCACTGACCTGCTGGAAATACCTACCACTGGCTCGGGTCCAGTAAAATTCCGTCCTGCGGAACCTGCGGGCCGTCTCCGTCGAGTGATCAGCCCTATAGGCGTGTTGCTCCTTGTGGAGCGGTCTGCTTGACAAGACCTTATCGCGGATATATCTATCCACAAGTCTGTCCACTGTTTTTAATAGGAAAGAAGTTAGGCTGATGGGCCGGAAATCCTTGGGTGAAGTATAACCGATCCTTCCTGCCTTCGGAATGAAGACTACTCTCGTACCCCTCCATGCCTTCGGGACATATCCCAACGTCAAGTTAGCCCTAGCAAGTCTCACTAGAGGCCCTATGATGTTCTCTCCAGCCCTCTGTAAGAGGGCTGGATATATGCCATCCGGGCCAGGAGATTTGTAAGGACTGAAGGATTTTCGAGCCCGTCTGACCCTGGCAGGAGTGACAATCTCGTCGGCCGGCCGTCGTTCGGGGCCCAGTTGGGCCACAGGTGACTTTGCTTGCCTCTGAGTTACGGTCGCCCCTTCTCCAGACCTTGAAAAGCTTGGAAAATGTTCCCTGATCAGATGGGCCAAGGTATCCCCGTCCGACTCAGAATATCCCCCTCCGGGCAATTTCAGAGTGCCGAGAATAGCGTCCGGATTTCGAGAAAGCAGCCTGTCCAGTTTAGCCGCCTCAGCTCCCTTCTCGATTTCTGTGCAAAAGTTGGTCGAGCTCTCCTGCTTTGCCTTACATATTGCACCTCTGTATTCGTCCCTCATCCTTGTGAATGACGTCCATAGTTCCTTCGTTTTGCCAGTACTGGCACGTCTGAACCTCTCTCTGGTTACCCTGCGAAGCTCTTCGAGTTTCCCCCATTCCACCAGTATGTTTCCCCAGCCTGTCGGCGGCTTCAGGGAGGGCCTTTTTTTAGTAAGATGAACATAAAGAAACACACCCAGTACTTCCCTCTTAGTTGGTAATTTAGTTGAGTATGGGAGCGCGGATGTTTCCTTTAGGTGAGGGGAGCGAACTTCTGTTGCACGTGCGGATTTCCTCTCTTTGGAACTCATACTGCGATCTTACTATGCCACTTACACTACTTACACTGCCTACACTACACATACTAAATACACTCCCGTACTCTACGTACAGTTGCACACACTGTGCTAAGACTCACAACCGGACACTAGAACAAAAAAATCACTCGGCCGACCAAACGCCACATCAATCGGTCTGCTGCGGGTCACTAGTCTAACGCTGCAGAAGTGTCAAGCCACCCCTAGCGGTCAAGGTCACGCAGACAGCTCACCAAACGTAGTTTCTAGACACAAATGACTACATGCTCTGTCTTATAGACTTTTTAACGTGTTATGTACCTATTATCCGCTATCAGGATGTGCCTAGCTGTTCAACTCATACCTTACAAAATTTTAGGAAAGTTTTCGAAACTTCCTGATGGTTGAGCGACCAGTAAAAATTGTCCGATCGAGCTGATTTTTTTTGTATGGCATCGTGTCGTGACACAGAAAACAAATATGAATTACCTTTTTGACATTTTACATATTTTGTTTTTAACAAGCACCCTAACGTTTGGTGTGTTTGGTGGGTCGAGGCGTAAAGTTTTTTACGAATTTTCCTCAAATATGAAAAAATGTGGCTATTCAATTTGCACTAGAAGAAAGAAAATGAGAGGATGAGGTCTAAAAAAATATTTTAATATTCCTAATCCATAAGTTAGTCTGGACTTTATATTTTTCTCAAGAAAGATAAAACAAATGGATATATACATTTCTGTGGCGGATTTATAAAAAAAAAGGCCTAGTCAGCAATTTTTTCGAGGGGCCCAGTTTTGTGGTACACCGGAGCATTGCTCTGGGGTCTTTCTGTTGGAGGGCCCAGTCAGCAATGTCTCTTTTGATACCCGTTCAATGCGCCACTTAGGGTGGTCCAAATTTATACCTGTGAAAATTCGACTTTCGATTTTTGGTGATAAAACCCCCCCATTTTGTTCGTTTTCCGGAAAAAGAAATTCCGTAATTTTTTTTTTTTTATGTTAACTCGTGCCCCCGGGCTTTTGAAATTAACATCGGGTTTTAAATGGGAAAAGCTCGATTTTCAAAAAAATGGAAGAAAGAAGTGCTTGTTATACATTTTTTGTCAATTAAAGTATTGTCACCTCTTGAGAAGTATTTACCGAATAATTTCCACCCAATAGCTTTTAATTTAGACACACCTGAACCCCTTTAATTGTGCCCGGAAAATGCCCCAAAAAATGCAAAATAGCAGTTTTTTATGAAATTCATGCTAAAGACGGTATTTTAAAACAAAATTTCAACATGAATTATTTTTAATCGATAAGTGACGAGTTTTGAAGTATATTTTAAATAATTTTAAATTGTTTAAACAATTAGTATTTGTTTAAACAATTTTTTTCCCCAGTAAATCGTGAAAAGTTATTATCGTTCGGAATAAATCGTACAAAGTTGATGAATGTCAAGAGTAGTAGTTCTTGTTCAACTTATTGGTAATTATTTAAACAATTTTCATTTGTTTCAACAATTTTTTCTACCCAAAATCGTAAAAAGTTATTATTTTCTGAAAATAATGACAGAATTAAAGAATGTTGAAAGCAATACATTTTTGAAGGATCTTTGGTAATTATTTAAACAATTTTCATTTGTTTAAACAATTTGTTCCCCCTGTGAAGCGTGAAAAATTATTACTTTCTGGAATTAATGACACAATTAAAGGAATTTAAGACTAATATTTTTTTCTACAGAATATTTAGCAATTTTTAAAATAATTTTTATTTGTTTAAACAATTTTTGTTTGTTCAAAAAAAATTTTCTCTGCAAATCGAGAGAGAGAGATAAACCATTTTTCAGTCTGTTATCAGTAGTTATTTTTTCATATCATATTCCTTAAAATGAATAATTTTTCAAATGAATTTCGGGTAATAAGCATCAACGTACAATCGTATATATTACGTTTTCAAGGAGTTCGTTAATGTTTTAGTCCCTTCATGTACCTGTTTCATCCTCGCCTACGGATTCACACATTGGCTATTTGAGCCAGGTGCGATTTTGAGGAAAAAAAAACTATATATACTTTAGAAAATATCTACATGCAAGTTATTTTCAGTTCACAGATTCCAACTATCTACGGGGGTGATTTTAAGACAAAAAACTATATATACTTTAGGAAATATCTATACGTAAATTATTTTCAGTTCACAGATTCCAATTATCTACGGGGGTGATTTTAAGAAGATAAAAAACACTGTACTTTACATAGAGCAGTTGATTTTAATTTTTTAAACAAATTATTATTGTTTAAATAATGTAGGGTATATGTTCTGAGATAAGGAAATACTGTATATTAAGCGACATAGTGTGAGAGATTAGAAGAATCTAGACTTTTCTCCACCTTTCCGATGAACAGGTGCAAGTGAAGGATTAATAGTCGTTTAAATAATTTTAAAATATCTTAAGCAAAAAAATATTATTCTTAAAATTCGTTAATTGTGTCATTAATTGCTGAAAAGAATAAATTTTCTCGATTTGCAGTGAAAAACATTTTCAAACAAACAAAAATTGTTTAAATAAATAAAAATTATTTTAAAAATTGCTAAATATTCTATAGAAAAAAAATATTACTCTTAAATTTCTTTAATTGTGTCATTAATTCCAGAAAGTAATAATTTTTCACGCTTTACAGGGGGAAAATTGTTTAAACAAATCAAAATTGTTTAAATAATTACCAAACATCCTTCAAAAATGTATTGCTTTCAACATTCTTTAAGTATGTCATTTGTCATTATTTTCAGAAAATAATAACTTTGTACGATTTTAGGGAGAAAAAATTGTTTAAACAAATGAAAATTGTTTAAATAATTACCAAATAAGTTAAACGAGAACTACTACTCTTGACATTCATTAACTTTGTACGATTTATTCCGAAAGATAATAACTTTTCACGATTTACAGGGGGAAAAAAACTTGTTTAAACAAATACTAATTGTTTAAACAATTTAAAATATACCTTGAAGCTCGTCACTTATCGATTAAAAATAATCCATGTTGAAATTTTTTTTAAATACCGTCTTTAGCATGAATTTGATAGAAAACTGCTATTTTGCATTTTTTGGGGCTATTTCCGGGCACAGTTAAAGGGGTTCAGGTGTGTCAAAATTAAAAGCTATTGGGTGGAAATTATTCCTTAAATATTCCTCAAGAGGCGACAATACCTTAATTGACAAAAAATGTATAACAAGTACTTCTTTCTTCCATTTTTTTTAAAATCGAGCTTTTCCCATTTAAAACCCCATGTTAATTCCAAAAGCCCGGGGCACGGGTTAACATAAAAAAAAATACGGAAGTTCTTTTTCCGGAAAACGAACAAAATGGGGGGTTTTATCACCAACAATCGAAAGTCGAATTTTAGGACCACCCTAGTGTACATAGAAAATGAATAGGGACTGAACTCCCATACATGGATACATGCAGTATACATGTGAACGAAAGACAACAAACGTGACCGTAAATATTTTGGTTAGTGTTAGCTCTCCATTTGAAGGTGAAGGTGAATCAGGACTATTTCTCTATCTTAAATAAGGTGATAACAATGTAGTTTTCTTCATGCATTATAACAAAATTGATAGAATTATAGGAGGAGAGTTGGAGTCTTCAGGTAAAAGTTTTAATGACAAGTTTTTTTTTCTTAAATAATATGTTATGTTCGAGAAAATTTTATTTTCATTATTTATCATTATCAAGTATTCTTCATTAATTTTTCAAAAAATGTATCAAATATTGTCATTTTATTTACAGAATGACTAGTACTACTGACTTCATATTGACACGCATTACAGGTTCCAATCCTGTAACATCAGATGACGGTATTATATTACTCAATGAACATAAAACAGTAAGTAATTAAAAAAATAAATTAATATAGAAAATACGATTTTATATTTTTTTGTGTCAATTCATAAATTCTATTTCTACATTTAGTACTTTTGCGGTCAGACTGAAGACAATGACATCATTTGTAAAAGCAATAGGGTTTCTGGGAAACATTGCATTTTCTTCTGTTATCCAGATGCCATTCATATTCAAGATTTGAATGTAAGTCCTTCATTAATTAATTCAATAATTTTAGTATATTTTTTACTATTTAAATATTTAAGTACTTGTATAGCAGTATTATTGACATTGCTATCGACTTCATTTTATTAGAGTGTCAACGGTGTATTTGTTAATGGAAAAAGAGTGAAGCGATATGAAGTGGTGAAACTAAAAAACAATGACATTATTGGAATCGGAGCCAATACACAAAATTCTGATTATTTGAGCAAATTTATTTATCAACTCCAAACAGCGGTACTTTTTTTTTGTTTTATACATTTAAACTGCTTTTCTTGAATTTTTTTATTTAATTGTAACTTAGCTGTAAAAGAATGTGTGCATAATTTTTATTTTTCACTGTTGATTCAGCAGTATTGGGGAACGAATTCTATAAATACAAATTTCAGTTTTGAGCACTTTCAAATAGAAAGTGTAATAATTTATAAGTATTCAAAAATTCGTGAAATTTAAAATAATTTTAATTTATAAAATGAAGGAATGCATTTTAATTTTGAAAAATCCAAGATTGAAAACATTGGAATAATATTTTATAAAGCATCCCAATTTGAGTATAAATTTAATTGAGATTTGTTTACATTTGAGTACTTTTAACTCTACTACTTTTGTTGTAACTTTTTCCCCAACACTGCTATTCAGCTTTGTCTTCTGCTTGTTAAACCATGTTGGTTAGGTATTTCATTTTTGTGTATGAGACAGATAGTTTCCTGGTATCCAACGTACAATTCGTAAACCGAAACGCAGTCTTGATTCTGAAGAAAATCATCCACCTTCAAAAATTGAAAAGCTGTCACGAGGGAAGGATTTATTATCAGCAGAACAGTCTTCAGGTGAATGAAGTAAATTATTAATTAAAAAATTATCAATTTGAATAAAAATTTTGAAATATAGTGAAATATTTATTTCAAAATCAGAATTACAGATATTTAAGTAAACTGTATTTTTTATTTTACATGTAAAATTTTGTATGTTAATTATGAAAAAGTGTGCCGGACAGAAGCAAAAGCTGACGAGTTGATTTCACAGATTGTTGCTTGGAAACCTGAAGACTTTTTGGTAAGTTTCATTAGTCATTCAGATTTTCATTTAATTTCTCCATCTTAATTATTTCTTTTTTCTTCTTAATTATGTGTAATCAAGAAGATTATGACTTTTTTACAGGTCAACAAAAGTGATGAACTGAACCCATCAATTGGGAAACAAATTGGTTTAGAACAGATTTCAAATAGCTACAAAACTTTTGAAGAATATAAAAAAATGCTTATTTGTAATCTACTACTAGAAATAGCCTATAAAATACAGAATGCAGCAGCAAATAATGATAAACTTTTGAGGTAAAAAAATTAATACATTTTTAAAGAAAATTTCAAGAATGGCTCCAAAAATTGGACAACTTCTTATTTATCACTGTAATTACGTATCAATTTTCGAAAATAGCATTACAATGAAAGATTTAAAAAATTCAACCATTTTTAATCGAAAGCCTTCGTTCAATCATTTACAGCGTTAAAAATGGTATAAGTTGTCCCTGAAGCTTTGTAAATTGTGAAAAACTTCAAGAATGAACAATTTCAATTGAAGTGTTCAAAACTAAACGATTTCCAAGAGAAACGTTCAAAATAAAAATGCAAAATAGTTTCAAATTGGCAGCTTTGATAGTTGAAAAATTTCTTTAATTCTGAATGGCTACAATTTCAATTGTTCCATTTCGTAATTTCTAAATTAAAGTTAAAATGTTTGAATTATGAAAATTGTACAGCGCAATTTGACGACATTACTAATACTAAACGATTTCAATGCAAATAATTACATTTTGAAGGGTGTCAGTATAAAAAACTAAAATGGTTTTGATTTCAGAATTATTATAATTTAAGTTTTGTCCAGTTTTAAACGTAATTTTGAAACTTCATTTTTTAACACTTAATAATTTAAGTGATTCGATTTTGAATTTCACAATTTACATATATTTTTTTTAGCATTTTCTAGAACAATTATTTCATTTTTAAGGTTTAAAATTTTTAATCCTTCAATGAACAGTGAAATTCACAGTCAATATATTTTTTGAATTACAAATTTGATCAGTACTTATTCTGAAAATGTACTCAATCGCTTTAATTATCACTTGACTTTATGTGAAATTATAATTTAAAAAATGTTTACAATTTCAACTTAAAATTTTGGAAGATTTAAGATTGACATATGCAATTAGGAAAATGTTCAGGTTTTAATTTAAGCACTTTTGAATGCGTCATTCCAAAAGGGTTTAGATTTAGCAATATTATAGGCTTCTGATTTGTACACCTAATAATTTTATAAAGCTCTTAACTTTTTAACGCTTCGAATTTTTAATGTTTAGTTTTAAACATTTGAAAATTAAAAATTTTCTGTATGGGAGAACACCCTCGAGTAGATAATGATCCACCAGTAGATAAGTAATCATTAATTATAACAACAAATAAAAGTAAAATAATTAAATCTCATTTTCAATGCATTAACACGTTGAAACTAAGTTTTCTCCCAGGCTTAAGATGGTTACAGCCCCATATGTCGAAGGCATTTTTGGTTAGAGTGGGATTTTATTGAATAGTATGCACGGGGTTGTCCCGGTATATATTATCAGTCACGGACGTATTATTATAATGCAATCAAGTGACATGATAAGAGCGTGTGCCCTGACATATTGGACAAAGCCTGGTTTTTACCTCATCATTCACGGACTGGATTTCAGTCAAGTGCATGATGGGGGGACCTACAGCTTAAGGTGGGTTCCGAACCACCAGAACCTCGGTAAAGGTACATAGAAAATTTTCAAGAGGTACCGGCTCAGGGGTCGAACCCCGGACCTCTGAGGTGAAGTCTGAGCCACCGAGGCTCTTGTTTTTTTTTTTTTTAAATAAGTTTCCGTAGAAACTTTCAAAAATTGCCGTAGCCGATGGTATTTCACATCGTCTTGGCGGGGTATTGGCAAAAGTTTTCAACTAGCAATAATCGCACCTCTGTAGAACCTCATTGGTTACGATATCGCCACAACGCATTATTATTATTTATTAATAATAATGCGCAGTGGCGATATCGTAACCAATGAGGTTCTGCGCATTATTTAGAGAAGTTGTAGGCTCCGGAAGCTTCGATCATGATTCCTTAAAGAAACCAATCCCAAAGCTACTGGAACGTGTACGTCATCCACTTCTGCTCCTTCTGTCCTAGAAGGTA
>CAKNXH010002124.1:63644-121430 GCA_932178445.1 Andricus quercusramuli | reverse complement strand
GTATTTCCGCCTATGAGTTGAACATCCTGATCGTCACTGGATGATGTAGTTTCTAGTCTTCCTTGGTGTAGGTGGACGCAGGCACACTTGTCCAGTCCGAAGCTCATGCCAATCGCTTTAGAATACCTATTTACCGCATCTACAAGGATGTTAAGGTCCTTTTTTGAGGAAGCAAAGAGTTTAAGGTCGTCCATGTATAAAAGGTGGTTGACCTTATATTCTCTTCTGCTCGGCGGGCCACATAGGTATCCAGAGCTTTTGCCTCGGAGCACAATAGATAGAGGCAAGAGGGAAATGCAGAAAAGTATCGGACTTAGAGAGTCTCCTTGAAAGACCCCCCTCTTATATGTGACAAAGCTTGTAGTCACTTGTCCTTTGTCAGATGTTATGACAAATCTTGTCCGCCACAAGAGCATAAGCTCTTCTATGCATCTCACTATTTTTGGATGCACCTCCATGCACTCAAGGAGCTTGATAAGAAGCTCATGGTTCGTGTTATCGAATGCCTTACGGTAATCAATCCAAGCCATGGACAGATTGCGTCGATACCTGCTCGAGTCCTGGGTAATACACCTGTCTATTAACAGGTTCTCCCTGCAACCTGCCAGCCCTCTCTTGCATCCACGTTGTTCGACTATTGCACTCCATACCGGCTCGATAGATGTCAATATCCTCTCTTTGAGGATGCCAGTGAATAGCTTGTAGCTGGTGTTTAAACAAGCTATGGGCCTGTAGTTCTTTGGACATGACAAATCTCCGGCCTTAGGGATCAATACCGTGCGTCCTTCCACTAGCCACTGCGGGACGGGTTGTTCTCCGTTTAAGAAAGTAGTAAAAATACGAGCTAGATGTTGGTGCGTAGAAGTAAACTTCTTCCACCAAAAGTTGTTGATTTTATCTGGCCCTGGCGCCGAAAAGTTCTTAGTTCTAGCGATAACTTTCTTCACTTCTTCAGCAGTAATTAGTGGACATTCTTCCTCTGGATCTTGTAACCTTTGCCTTTGGCAAAAGTTACGAAAGAGTGATATATCGGAAGCGTCTTCATGTAGCTGATAAGTATCTCAATATACTTGCTCCCAGAAGATTTGAATCTCTTCTCGACTAGGCGGATTTTTAACTACACATGACGCTTTATTGAACAGACGGGAAGGATTAGTAGAAAAGGTGGAATTTTCCTGAATCCACTTAACTCGCCGTTCAAGGCGCTGTTTCGCTGTTGAAAGAGATCTTACTTTTTGCGTCCAGTGCTGCTTGATGGTCGACAGTTTACACTTGTTCAGCGTGTGATTTGCTTTCCTCAAGTTTCGAGCAAGTGCCCTAACTTTTGGAGTGAACTTTTTATTTGCTGTTATGTAGCTAATCACGCACTGAACATTTGATGCATGCCGTCTCGCCGTTTCAATTTTGAACTGAAGCTGTGCAATATGCTCGCGTGTCTTACTCAGACGTACCGAAGTTTCGTTACTTCTATCGTCGCTAAGCAGGGAGACCGCCTTCTCGTAAACTACACAGTTCAGATTCCAGAGATTAACATCTTCGGGGAGCAAATCGCGGAGAGCAGTATTAGCTTCAGCTAATTTGTCCATCCTGAGGAAGACTTTTTGGTGGATAGATCTCCTACTTCTCATGTTGACATTATCGGCTATCTGCAAAGGTGGTCTTGCTGGAACGGGTGGAATGTTCGCTGGAGGATGTTGCTCCTCTTCCTGTTGATAAACAGCTTCATATCCGTTTTTTGGCAAGAAGGATACCTGATCTCTCAAATACTGAGGGGTTTTATGAGCATATTCCGGGTGCATATTGCCCCAACGGTCATGCAACCTCTTCATGAATCCTCTCCGCGCCGGTGAGCTTCTTTGCCAACAGGTAAGAAGGTCCCTCCTGAGTTGGTCCGACCATTTAAATCGATGTTCTCGCGTTTGTCCGGGGTCATTGCCTGGTCGTCGCCTCGGTTCGTTTCTATTGCCACTCCCAACTGAACCATGGCCTCCATCCGAGAGAGGCCTATTGTGGGCGGCACTGCGCGATACTTGTGTCGTAACCGCATAATTCGTTGCATTGTGGAGTTAGCCCAAAGCAACGCGGCTGACTGCAAGAGCAGGAGCTCTCGGGCGATTATTATTATTATTATAAAATAAGCCATTTCTTTTTCGTGGTAGGCGTGCCTTGCTCGGTGAGGATAATAGTAATGTGAGGTAGGGGCTATAGATTTGTTGTATTGATCTATAATTCTCGTGTTATTTATTTAATAACACGTTCGTTCCGCAACACTGCTCCGACCCAGGTTGCTGATCAATCTCTCTGGCGATAACCCCAAATGAAGAGCCTCACAAAATTGTTATGTTTGGTTCATCACTTGGGCCCATTAGTATCCAAGGTCTTTGTTTCAGGCGTCATTCACTCTATTGTCAATCTGTTTACAAATAACTATTTGTCGCCACACTTTTCTGTCCTGGCATACTACTCTAGCTTCTTTCACGTCCATGCATTTTTTATTGCAAGCTCTCGTGTTTCTATGGATTCTTATGTGTCTTCGGATTAATGTCTCATTCACAAATTTTAACCATTCTTTCGGCGGTCTACCTCTGGACATTCTTCCATTTACTTTACCTTTATACACTTATTCGGTCAGTCGTTCATTCTTTCAACATATCCGAACCATCTTCTGATTTCTTTCCCATATGTCAACTAGTGTCTCTCCTGTACCACATTCTTTGAGGATTAAATTACATTAAATTGATTATTGTGCATACATAAGTATTTGAAATGAATGATTATCTACTGTTTTTAGGATTATCTAATTTTTTAAGCTGTGAATTCCAATTTATTTAGTATTGAAGGTTACTGCTTTTTAATTGTACATTAATTCAGTTTATTTTTTAATATACCGAATAAAGTATTTCACTGGCTATCCTTATTGATACCTTAGAAAATCTATTATTAATGGCACATTTTATTTGACAGATTTGAGAAATGGGAAGTGGTGGAAAACTCTGGTACAAAAATTATGGTAACTGGAACGAATTCGTACATGTTGGATTTCGATCTCTGTATAACAGTTTCGAATTCATGTCAGATTCCTGTAGTCGGAGATCTTATACGACTTGGAATTGTTAATGATGGCGATAATTTCCGTAAACTGGTGTTTGGTTATATCAGAGATGTAACGATAACCAATTCAAACAGCAAGATGACTAAAAGTAAGTTTCAACAACAAACATAAGTTTTATATTTTTGTAAATTCTGTAACATCTAGTTTATCAAATATTAAACATTGATTTAATTTTTAGTTATTTGTGCTGTGATGACAAAGTTCCTAGACATAAAAATCTATACCAGCAAAATCCTGGATCTGTGTTTAATAACGAACATGAATTTTTCGTTTAATATAATGCAAGCATTAGGCGAATTTAAATCAGCACCTCTCTTACCTTTGATAATAAATCCAGAAGTGAAAGATTATACACTTCCTCAACTTTCTAATTTAAAAGTAGTACTGCCACCTAATTGTTCAAGTTCGCAGGTACCATATATGAATTCCTGTTGTATTTTTGATTTTTACGAACCGAAACTATGTTTTAGTAATATATAATATTTTTATTATTTTATTATTATTTAGTTACTTTTACATATGGATTATGTAAAAAGCAAACAATTGGATGCTTTAATGCGAATTAACAAGGCTGTTGCAAGTGAAGCACCAAAAGTTTGTTTAATTGAAGGACCTGCAGGTACATTTTTATATCTGATGAAAGGCATCACTTCAAGCTTGATTGTATACCTAACAATCTCATTCTCTCGTGAATTTTTATTGTAGGTACAGGAAAAACAAAAATCATTATTGATATCATTCTTACGGTCTTGGGAAATGTCCATTTGAATGATGATTTGCGACCGAAGATACTTGTGTGTGCCAAATCTAAAGTAGAAGTTGATGAAATTGTTCTTAGATTGGATGCAGTACATAAGGATTTATGTAGGTATAAATGAATCGGTGAATGTTAAAGGGGCAGTAGTCCAAGAAAGCTGACTTTTGGAAAAACGAAAAAAACTGTCCCGTTCCAAAAATATTGTCAAATTGCTTAATTAGGCATTACGCATTTGTGGAACCAGTGGTCAGAGAGATATTTGAAGAGGAAAGAAAATTTTAATACAATTTCCCTATTTTATAGAATTTTTTAAAGTTGGTGGACTACTGCCCTTTTAACATGCTACAACAAAATCAAGTATTTTTTCGTTGGTTTTTTCGATAAATTGTTGAAAAGCCAAGGTTGTTATGACAAACAATCATTTTTCAAGTGAAACTGAATCAATACAGTCTTTAATCACTGTCTATATCTTGTTGGCCTTCCCGAGTGGGCCTTCGGAAGGCGATTTCCTCAAAGAGTAATCTGGATTCCCCTGGAATGCAATCCAGAATTTTTTTCAGGTCTTTGAGTTTTTTGGGTTTAATGGGGACTTTTCCCGTGGGTTAAGAAGCCTCGGTAGGTAGACGAACGGTGTCTCTGAACATTTTCTTCGGTTTTTTTCTTGGACTACTGCCCTTTTCACATGCTAACCTCGGAAACTCATACTTGCCAACCGCCTCTACGCCTCTAAAATGTGGTAGACAGCAGTCCTTACAGCATTAAACGATGTGGCTGCACATATAGAACCCGAAAATTCAAAAATATGAAAATCGATAAAAATGGATAACTGCCCTTTTAACATTCACCGATTCAAATAATACGTAGAGTTTTTGAACCTATTTTATATTGATAATAATTAGATAAAAATTATATTGAAATAAAAATTTAATATTTGGTTTTTTTGTCTAGGCAAGGGTATTAGAATGATCTACATCGGTCTCTCCGAGGTAACAACTCCACGAGTAAAAGACTACTCATTACAATTTCTAGCAAAAAATCATGTCGAATTAGGCTTCAGAGAATGCATCTTATCAGAAGAAATAGAATCAATTGGAGTAAGTAGAAAGTATATTGAGTTCGATTTTGAACGCCTAAAGTATGAATTTGCTGGATTTTATACTTTTCCAATTTAAACTTCTTACATTTTCATTGCAAATTTTCTTGAGGATTGGGAAGAATAATTGTATTTTCCAATTCTCTAAACGGCACGTCCAGACTTTTATTTAAAAGATTTTATGAGATGCAACGTTTCGGTAACCTACCTTTACCCTCACCAGGTGCACAAGATAAGGAAAAAACTTCTCTGTCTAGATAAAAATTGGCCAAAGTCGACACTTATTTCGAAATACAAAAGTTTACAGCTAGAAAAGATTTTTTTAAACATTTTGAATTAAATTTTTTGATATCATAATCGTCGACTTGGACCAATTTTTATCTAGACAGAGACGTTTTTTCCTTATCATCTTGTGCGCCTGATGAAGGTAACAGTACGTTACCGAAACGTTGCATCTCATAACATCAGGGTGTCTAGCGGACCGGGAAACCGGGAAAAACCCTGGAATTTTATTGGACCGTGAAAAAACCGGGAAAACCCCGGGAATTTTGCTTATGACCGGGAATTTTTTGTATTTGATCGAAAAATCGACTTTTTTCTACTTAATTTTCTTTTTATTCCATTTCCACTTTATCTACAGTCGCAAGGTTCCTTCTTATGCTTATCCTAAGTACCTATTTATGTAATTTTTGACATTCTCATCCTGATGAGAAGGAATTGGTTTTATGTAAAATTTGTCTTAGTCGGGTTTCATCAAATCTCCACGTTTTGAGACCCACTAAGTCAGAAATAAACGATTTTTACGAAGGTATAATCTGTCTGTAGTCTGTCTGTATTCTGTAGTCTTTCTGCAGTCTGTACACACTTTTTTAAGACTTATAAGAAAAAGACAAGTTCGTCAGTCAGCTATTTTGGATGAAAATTCAAAAAGTTATAGCATTTTCAAACTTTTTGAGACCATTTTTTTAAGAGTTGAAAATTCTATGTACCTACAAGATTATCATAACAACTTTTTGAGTTTTCTTCAAAAAATCGAACATTCAAATTGTGTGCTCGAGCAGCGGGCAGATTTTTTCTATGTATATATGTTGAAATTCCTATTTCTATGTACACATGGACTTCAAAAAATCACAAAAAGACATCTAAAACTTGGTCGGGGAAAAATATTTGACCGGGAAAAAACCGGGAATTTCAAATTGCCTGATCACTAGACACCCTGAACATCTTTTAAATAAGAGTCTGGACGTATCGTTTTGAGAATTGGAAAATATAATTATTCTTCCTAATCCTCAAGAAAATATTCATTCATCATTCCCGGACTGGATGGAATGGAACCAGAGTCCGAGCTGCATAGTGTGATTTAATGTGAGTCTTGTGGAAAGAAAAGTGGAAGAACTGGAGGGAGTGGAAGTGGAGAATTTAGAAAAAGTAAAAATTGGGGAGGCAGTGGAACAGTGAGAGTGTTTGTAAGAAAAGTTGATGGGAATTAATCAGTGAAAGCAAGAAGGAAAAAGTGTCTTTTTAGTGAAGAGGTTAGGGCGGCTGAGAACCATGGAAAAGGGAACGAGCGGAACGGGAGGAACAAAGGACCGGCGAAATTCGGTGGGCGAACGAGAGGAGAGAACACGACGGCAGATAGAAGAACTAGAGGCGATTAGAAGAAACGAAACAGCTGACGACGCGCTAGAATACATGTCAAGCGCGGATGAAAGCAACGAGGAGGGGAAAAAAGAACTGATTGAAGAGGGGAAAAAACGACCCAGGGGAAGACCTAAGAAGAGTGAGAAGGACAAGAAAAGCAATGTAGGCATGGAAAAATTTGTAATATGTAAAGAAGGCAAAATCAAGGAAAAAGAGATAAATACACAGGATAAGCAGAATGACAAGGACATGGAAGATCAAAAAAGTGAGGGAACGAATAGCGAACTAGAACAAACAATAATTGAAAAAGAAACCTCCAAGGGGGGAAATTAACTCAATGTAGAAATAGTGGAAGTTCAAACAAGTAAAGAGAGTTCTAGGATGTTTATGGAGGAAATGGAGCGAAGGCTGAAAGAATTTCTAGAGGAAACAATAAACAACATGTGGATGCTGATAGCACAGGAAATAAAAGGAATTAAAGGGAAATGCAAATGTGGAAGAAGTGAGGAAAAAACGGAGGGACTGAAGGAAGTAAATGAAATGCTCCAGAAAGAAATAAGGGGAAAAGAAAAGGCGTGGGAGAAGGAAAGAGAAGAACTTAAAATGAAAGTTGAGCAGCTGGAGGGGCAGATAAGGACGAGTAAGCAGCTAAGCAAGGATTCACTTGAACAAGGGGATAAGGCACTGCAAACAAACCGGGGCCAGAATATAGGGCAAAGACCTGGGGAAAGAGAAATATTGAGGAGGCTGAACAGAATGGAAGAAACGAAGGGAAGGAAAAACCGGAAGCATTACCTGAAAGAGAGCTAGTTTGGGAGTTAGAAGAAAGAAGAGAAAGAAAGAAGAATAATATTGTCAGTGGATTGAAATGCAGGGAAAATGCCATGAAGGATGAAATGAGGAAAATAATTTCAAGAAGAACTGGAGTAGATCCAATATTTAGAGAAATAAAAATGGTAAAAGAAGGACTGCTGGTGAAGCTGAGGGCAATGGAGGACAAGCTGAAAATTATAAAGAGAGGAAGGAACATGTGGGAGGAAGGAGTGAGAATTGAAGATGATATGACACCAAGGGAAAGAGAAGTGAACCAAGGGATCAGAAATAGAGTGAAAGAAGAGGACGAAAATGGAAGAACGGCAAAGGCGGGATACATGAAGATGATGGTCGACGGAGTTTGGAGAGAGTGGGATGAAAAACGAGGATGCCTGGTACGGCCCTTTCGGGAGCAGAGAGAAAGGAGGCATGGACGGAGTGGATAGGGTGAGCAGTAAAATAAAAATAGTTTCATGGAACATTGCTGGATATAAAAATATTTTTGGAGCGTGGGATTTCTTAAAAGAGTATGATGTGATCACATTACAAGAAACATGGTTAGAAAAAAAATAATGAAAAAAGTGTATGTCAAACATTAGACAGTGATTACAAGTGGTATGGCAAAGCGGCTGAGAGAGTGTTTAAGAAAGGGAGAGCAAAAGGAGGGCAACTGTTAGGAATAAGGAACAGAATTTGTAAAAATAAAAACATTAAGGTGAGTGAGTGGAAGTTTGGTTTGCTTGTGGAAGGGTTAGGAAATAGAAAGCAAAAATTGAGAATAGTCGCATTATATAACAATGCAGGAATTTCAGAGATGGGGGGAGAATTGAGGAAAATTATAGAAAATATAGGGACAGAAGAGAATGTAATAGTAATAGGGGACTGGAATGCGAGGATAAGAGGGCTGCAAAGCAGCAATGAGATCGCTGAGGAGGATTATGAGGATAGAAAATCGACAGATAAAATTGTGAATGCGGAAGGAAAAAAAATGGTTGAGCTATGTGAAGATCTAGAATTGTTAGTTTTGAATGGAAGAACGAAAGGGGATTGGGAAGGCGAGTTGACGTGGGTTGGATATGGGGGAGGCTCAGTGATCGACTATGCATTAATAAGGGATAATGGATCAGAAAATATTGTCGAAAAAATGGAAATAGTAACAAGAATAGAGTCAGACCATCTACCTATTACACTAGTATTGGGAATAGAAGAGGGAAAACAAGTTAAAAGAAGAAATGAGGGCAAAAAGGGGGAGGTGGTCTTTAAATGGAATGAGGATAAAGAAAAGGATTATAAAGAGGGAATGAGAAAAAAATGGAGTAGAAAGAATGATAGTGTTTCACTAGATGGGAGATGGGGGAAGTTGATTATTGCAATAAAAGAAGTCGCGAAGGAATTGGGGATGGTTAAAAAGAGGAGTGGAGGTGAAGAAGGTAAAGGGAAACTGGGGAAAGAAGTCAAGGAACAGAGAAAAAAGGTGTGGGAGGCACTGAAAGATTATTTAAAAACTAAAGGAGAGAGGGGAAAAGGTGTACTAAGCGAACGGCGGAAGATGCTAAAAGCACTGGGAATTAAGAAAAAGAGAGAGATAGAGGAAGCAAAATGGAGGGACGTGGAGGACAGCAGAAGTGGTAGGCAATTTTGGCAAGCGATAGGTAAGTTTAGACCGAGAAGGAAGCAGAAGGGAAAGGGGATAAGAAAAAAGCAGTGGGTGGAGCATTTTCAGGAATTACTAGTAGCGCAGGGAGGAAGAGAGATGGAAGAAAGAGTAGGCGAAGTGGAAGGGGAAAGGGAAGAAGAGCATGGAGAAAATGAGGAGGAAATGGAAAAACTAAATGCAGAAATAGAGGAGAGGGAGGTTAGGGAGGCGCTAAGGGAATTGAAAAACAATAAAGCCGCTGGGGAAGATGGGATAACAGCGGAATTCCTGAAAAATTTGCCGCACGAATGGATAATGGAATTGAGCGAGATAATTAACCTAATATGGATAGAGGGGGAAATAGCGAGGGGGTGGGAGGAAGCTAGGATATATCCCATGTATAAATCAGGGGACGAGGAATTAACAACGAATTATAGAGGAGTGGCTTTATTAGACGTGGGGTACAAATTGGTAACAAACATAATGTGAAAAAGATTAAGGGAGTGGATAGAGAAGAAAGGAGTGATAAAGGAGAGTCAAGCAGGTTTTAGAGAAGGAAGAGCTACGAGGGACATATCTTCGTAATGAAAAGCTTGGTGGGTAATAAATTAAAAAGGAAAGGAGGAAAACTCTAGGTTGCGTTCATAGATTTTAAGAAAGCGTTCGATTTGGTAGACAGGGACTTGATGATGAAGAAGCTGGAGAAAATAGGAATAAAGGGGCGGATGATGAAAATGATCAGGAGAATATATGGGAAGACAACAAATTCGATAATATCAGGAGAAGGTGTATCGGAAAAATTTGAAACGTGGAGGGGAGTAAGACAGGGGTGCCCGTTGAGCTCAACATTATTTATAATAGGGCTGAATGATCTAGAAGACGAATGGGAAAGAAAGAATGAGGGAGGGACAGTAATAGGGAAGAAGAAAATTTATGCATTGAAGTTCGCTGACGATGTAGCTGTAGTGGCGGATGATGCGATAGGTCTGAAGGAGATGCTCAAAACACTAGAGAAGTATGTAGATAGGAATAGGGTGGAAGTGAATGTAGAGAAAAGTAAAATAATGATATTTCGAAAAGGGGGGAGAAGAAAGAAGGATGAAAGTTGGAAATTTAAGGGGAAAAGCCAGAAATAGTGGATAGATATAAATATCTTGGATTCTGGTTCTCGACAGGCATGACTTATAGGAAACATCTGCAGAATATCGGAAAGAAAGCGAAGATAGCGGCGAACGCAACGTGGGGGATAATGAAAAGGTCGAGAGTAAAAGGGTTGAGAAGAAGATTATATTTAATGAACGCATTAGTAAAGTCGGGCTTCATGTATGGGGTAGAAATATGGGGATGGGGAAGAAGGGAAGAAATGGAAAAGGCGCAGGGAAAGTGCGTAAAAATGGCACTTGGGTAGATAACAACACACCGGGGTATTTATGGAGAATGGAGGCGGGAGTTAGAAGGATAGAAGTAGAAGCTAGAAGAAGAGCGGGGGAGTATATCAGTAAGATAGTGCAAATGGAAGATGATAGGTGGCCTCGAATATGTCTCAGAGAAGAAATAAGAGGCATTGAGAATGGATGTCCAACGGAATGGGGTAGGGAACTGGAAAAGGCAATGAGGGAAGTAAGAAATGGAATAACATGTAAGAGAATGAGAAACCAGGAGGAGCTAGAGGAACTAAACAAAGAACTAGACATAGGAGTAAAAATAAAAGAAGAGCAGGGAATACAGGAGGATTGGGGAAGAATAGATAAATCTAAGTACTGTGATTGGTACAAAGAATGCATTCCCGGACGTAAAAAAGTTTAGATTTAACATCTCCCATAATTTAGAATTAAATCTTCAAGTTATCATATCTAAAAATTTGTTTAAACAAATTTTACGTTTACAAATACTTTAATTAAAAAATTTTGAATGTTCAAACTTAAAAAATTTTTTTTCCATTTTTAAATGTTTCCCATTTGAAATTTGTTAATTAATGAATTTCTTCAGTTGTAAACTGATCAAAATACAAAATTGTAATACTTTCATTTTGCAAGCGTTTACATTTTTGAAAACAAAAAGAATTGCTCGACTCTATGCGTTTTAATTAACATGCGATGTATTATTTGTGAATGAAGAACAATTTTGAGATAGGGTGCTTATAATTATTTCATTTTTTGTTATTCGGAAATTTGGTGAAGAAGTGTTAAATATTTCTCGGACGGTTGTTGCAAAAACTAGCGTGTAATACACACGCGTACAGGTGAACTCTACTCGTGTGATTGCAGAATTTGCCAGTGCCACACATGTCAGAAATCGCCCACCTTGCCCACTTGTGTCACAAGTACTTATTTTAACTATGCGAGATACGGGAAGAAGTCCATTTGTGAAGGCTTTCAAAATGAAACTTGACTATAGAATTATTTTTGTTGCCATCACAATTAATTTTTTTATGTAAGAAATGCGTAACAGTTTACATATTCATTTAAATCTAAAAATTGTTGTTTCCTTACAGGAAGATAATTATATGGAGCAAGTGAAGTTGCTCGATCTAGAGTACAATGGATTGAAACTTTATAGTAGTGCGATAAGGAAGCATATTCTCGATACCGCTTCCAAGTACCTAAACTGTGAGAAAGGCGTAAGAAATTCTTCATTTAATAAAATAAAGGTATACTTTTTGTTTTTCATAATTTAATTACATCATATTTGATTGTAGCTGGATGCAATTGATGACCAAAGAATTTCAAAACTTTTGGAATATGCAGAAAAGGCGTTAATGCTAGAAGCTAATGCAATTCTCACTACTCTCCCCACGTGTTATTCAAATTTAATGGACTCAGTTTTTGGGTAGATATAATTGACCATTCATCTATTGAATCTTATGTCGTCAGACTTTTGTAAAAATAAAATTTTTCCAATAGGAGGAAAAAAGATATTTCAGTTTGCATTGTTGACAATGCAGCACAAATTTCAGAAATCGAGATATTAAAGCCTCTCACATTTGGAGTGAAAAAGTTGATTTTGCTTGGCGACCCATACAAAACTTTGGCTTTTGGAAACACTGATTGTGTACGTATAATATATTGTGTATAAACTTAATTTAAATTTAAGTTAACTGCACTGAATCATTATTTTTTTTTTTAGAAATCGGAAGTTGAAATGTGGCATAGAACGTTATTTTCGCGTGTAAAGCAAAAATTTTATGGAACAATAAATAGTCCTATTATCAAATTGGATCTACAGTTTCGAATTCATCATGGACTAATGATTTGGATGAATAAAGTTATCTTTAGTGAAAATTTGAAGACATACTTTCCAGCAACTAAGCTATCATTGTATCCCTGCAGAATATTTAATCTTCACCCATTTCATACTGATGAAGATGAAGCCGCTTTTGTGGCAAATTTGGTATTCTTTATCGTTGAATTTGCGAATTTGAGCAGTCTTATCAAACCTATGAGGATTGGAGTTATTATACATGAAGCTTCTATGAAACTTGGTATAATTGCGGCAATTAACAGATGGTGAGATTAATTCAGGTTATTAACTGTTGTTTTATACTTACGTTCGCTTCGTATATAAATTATTTTGTGAATGATTAAATAATAGTTATAGTGTAATATTTTCAAAGAATTTTTAAAGAGAATTTTTAAACACGAAAGATAAATTAATTCGACAATTCGAAATATTTAGTAAAATTAATAATCTTATTTAAAATGTTATAAAAGTGTCTGAATTCTAGAAAAAATTGTATTTTCTAGTAGAATTATTCAAATTATATTCTATGATTTTTAGCTATATTATAAAAGGCAATGGGAAAAAATCTACCAGAAGCTACATTTTTTCTATTAGGAATGACACTTTTACATTTTTCGCTTTACAATTCATCGTATTTTATTGTGAAAATATATTTGCACCAGGAAATTTTTAACTACGAGACTGATTAAACAGCGAAAAATAAACGAAACTAGATATTCTATAGTAAATTTTGGTAATAGTTAAAAAGTCTTGTGAAAACCTTTGAGATATTTCAAGTTTCTTTAAATCTCCTAAAGTCTGTTAAAATCCCGTAAAATTCCTTGAAATATTTTTGAATCTTCAGAAAAATTTAAAAATCACCCGAAATCCCATGCAGCATTTAGAAATGGTTTACAATCTTGTGATATATTTTAAAATTCCGTAAAATCTTTGTAAATATCAAATTCGTGTGAAAAAACAAAGCTTTATATCTCGACATCTTGTAATATTTTGAAACCTTGGAAAATCTCACGAAGTTCGTGAAATATTATATTTTAAAGTCCTTTGAAATTAATTTAAATTAGTTTGAATCCCTTGAGGTGCCTTGTAATCCCTTTTGTATTTTAAAGTCACCTTAAATTCTCTAAACCTTCTTGTGGCATCCGATAAAATATTTGGAAGTATTATTAAAAGCCCTTGAATTCTTTTGAATCTCTTAAAGTTTTTTACAGACATAATTCCTTAATCTTGCTAAATCTTTTGAAACGTCTTGAAATGCCATGAAATCTTTCGAATGCTATCAAGCACTTATGAAGTTCCGTTGATCGAATCCATTTCTAATCCGACAGATTCTATACTTAAGAAATTTTACGTCTATTTTTCAATAAACACATATTTTTTCTTCAAACTTCTATCGCTTTTGATCTAATTTAGATATTTCAAGCTTGTTCTCGGATTTTGTTGAAATTTTTTCTTCTTATTTTGAAGTCCATTGGAAAATTTAAAGAAAGATTAAAATTAAAAAAATGGCAACGATTTGTTTGAAAATACAAACATTCGATTTAAAAAACCCAAACTTATATTCTTCGCAAAATTTTTGTTAAATTTAGCCTTCTATAAGGAAGACATCCTGTAAGTTTTATGTGGGTCAAACAATTTTGTGATCGAAGACATTTTTTCTCATAAAATTGAATTTTTACATTGTTCTCGGAAAAACGGAAGACACCAAAAATTTTAAAATAAGAGTTTGTACTACTAAAAAAGTTCTACAAAAAATATCTCCTGCTCTTTTATGATATTTTGCATCGTTCACGAGAAAAATTGTATTTGTAGGAAAAGAAATTCTCCCGGTCTAAAAAATAGTCTAGCCCGTATGAAACTGGTAGGTTATACTTTCTTTATATATCAGAAACTGAAAACAAAACATTAAACATGAAAATACGATTTTCTGAAAAACTCCACTTTTTTCCAATATTGAATAAAAGTTTCTTCCAGTAAAAGAAAGACATATGTATAGCCTATCAATTTTATGCAGGCGAAACCGTTTTTGAGTCTAGGAAAATTTTTCTTCCTAAAAATGGATTTGATCAGTGAAATCTATGGAAATCTCGTGATGTCCTGTGAAATCTCTCAAAGTATTTGATAATCCCGTAAAATATTCTGAAAGAGCATGTAATATTTCTAATGTCTCGAAATTGTTCTTTTTTAATCTCATGCGAAGTCCTTTGAAATCTTTTCGATTGCCCGAAAGTCCTTTGAAAGTCCTTCATCTCATAAAATTTCTTGAAATCTTTATGAGTCACTTGCAATTCCCTGAAATCTGTTGAAATCTTTTGTAGACCCTCCTCTCTTTGAAATATAAAAACAGAAAATATTGTTTATTTTTTTGGTACCTTTAGAAATCTCAAAAAATCTTTTAAAAATTCGTTAAGTCCCTTGAAGTAATTAAAATTCTGTAAAATCTCTTGAAATATTATGAATTCTCATGAATTCCGTGCAATATTTTTGAAATTGTTTGAAATATTTTGAAATCTTATTAAATCTCTAACTAAATTTTGAAATTTTGTGTCTTTCATTCAATTCTTTAAGATATCATGAAATGTTTTGGGTGTCATTTTTAGAGATCTCGTAAACTGGGCAGATCCAGAGAAGTGACTTGGGGGCGGGGGGTCAGAAATTTTTTGACACATATAGAGCTATGACCAATTAAATTTACTATTTGTATAAGCTTGTATAAGCTGGAAATCATGAAATGTTGTTTCGTGAAGTCCCTTGTACATAAGGACTTTCAGAATTAAGATTAATAACTGCAGGCAGATTTTTTTACCAATCAAATGAATTCTTTGCATTTAGATTAGGTGATTTTGAGAGACATAGTTACCAATCGAATTTGATACTTAGTTATGTATTTTCAAATTAGTTAGCAATATAAACATAAATTTGATAAAGTTGATTTATTTCTAAATTACTTTTTCAGTTTGTCTAACACGTCAGCCGCTAAAAAAGAGTGTTTTAGAATTGACGTTGACGTTATTTCAGAATTCCAAAATCAAGAAAGGAATGTGATAATTATACCCTGTACGAGTAAAATTCATAATCAACACGTTCCTGTTAAGAATGAGTGGCTTTATACGGCAATGACAAGAGTTAAAAATAGTATGCTAATGTACGGTTCATTTAATTTTATGAAATGGATGGTAAGTACAATAAAAATAAAATTTTAAATTTTTCTTTGCTTATTACTAATTTACAACTTTTTCATAAATCCCTTACAATAGCCGTGTTTGTTAAAATCAATGACTGAAATGGCCAAAAGAGATAAAAGTTATTTCAACGTCAACGACATAATTAATCCTTTGGGGTTGAAAAGTTGCCTTATAAGAAATTGCAACAACTGACAATCAACATTTTGTTTTCTTGTATAGACATATTATGTATAACATAATGGATTATATTATTTTTCTGACAAAAACTATATAATTGTATTGTAATATTGATAAAGAAAGAAAATAAATTCTGTAATACAGATTTTGTGAAGAGTATTTTGTTTATTATTCCATTTTTATCATTTAAATTATAATCTAATCATTATTTAGAGCTTTAATAACAACAGTGTTTTTGTATATCAAATGTCTATACCGTATTAATGTCTATACCATTAAATTTGGATCGGTTTATACAATTTAATTACGGATGGTTCGGCGTCCAACGTCAGGATACAGATACAGGAGGGGTGCTAGGTAATTTTGGGGGCCCAACAAGAAAAAATTATCACTGGGAAAAATTAGTTAGCTTATGCTTAGAGAAGGGCCTATTTATTACAAATACTTGGTTTCGACATAAAATGATCCACACTTACACCTGGTGTAAACCCAGATAGCACAACAGTTTGCAGGAAACTTGCCTCAAGTTTGCGATGCAAGGTTCGGAAACTTGCACCGCAAGGTTTAGGCAAGTTTGCCGCAAGTAAGAAAATGTCCGCCTTACGGCAACCTTGCGAGACAAACTTGATGGAAACTTGCACCATAAGTTTGAGGGAAGCTTGCGAGGCAAACTTGTGGGAATTTTGAAACGTAATTTTGAGGAAAGCTTGCGCAGAAATATTGTGGAAATATTGCAACACAATATTTAGGGAAGCTTGGGCAGCAATATTGTGGAAATATTACAACGCAATATTCAGGGAAGCTTGCGAAGCAATATTTAAGAAATCTTGCAAAGCAATATTAAGGAAACCTTGCACGGCAATGGTCAGGGAGCGTTTTTAGAAATAAAATAATCGCGCAAATGTATTAACTACAAAATTAAAAGGCCAGTAAAAAAAACAAGTTATTAAATACAACACTGTTTAATATGTTTTGGCGAAAGTAAGTTGTAGTCTGTGTAACAGGTGAGGTAAGTCCTACTTATAAATTCTAATTGATAGTACCATACAACATTTTATATCAAATTACAATTGAGCATTTGTTAACTTCTCGCCGTTACTAACTTAATCAGTCTTTCCATTTAAAGTTAAACAGTACTCAAATGTTAAGTTTCAAACGTAATTTCTATAGTGACTTATGTAATGTGGTAGGTACAATATCACAATTATCATAAAATTAAATTCTTCAAGAACCTTCTTAAGATTAAATATTGCGTTTCAAATAAGTGCATTTATAATTGCTCATTGTGAACCCCGTCGTTGTTTATAAACTCAATCAGTCTTTCAATATTAAAGATTAAATATACGTAAATGTAAGATAAATTCTAAAAACACAAAGTATGTAGTAACACTCTTTTAAGTTAACGTTTAGGCACCTACTCTATAACAAAGAAGAAAAATATACTTTATCAGCAAATAAGCTAACTAAACAGAAGAAAAATGTGATACATAGTAACTTTTTACTCTTGCACTTTCAAAATTCTAAGTTTACGCATCATCTTGTGCAAACAAATTTCCATTTTTACTTGCTACGATGGGAGCTGGAACGAAGTTATTATCTGTATTTATTTATTTCACTTTTTCCGTCGTTTCTGAATCTAGTAGTTTGTCGCTGTATAATTCCATTTTTGCCGTAGCTTCAGAAAAAGTATCTAAAAAAGTATGATTCACTGTTTCAGATACTATCAAGTGAAATGATTTGTATGTGAATAAAAAAATAAATGAATTGTAGTCGTAATTTTTGGTCAAGATGGAGGAAACTAACCTGCATAGCCAGCAAAATTTTTTCAGAGTCATCCTCAGAGAACTATTTTGCACATCGTAAGTGTCTGGATTTTTTCAAATTATCAATATTTATTGTGTTATCAGAATCAACGTCTGATAATGCTGGAAACATCTTCAGATCAGTATCCTTATTAGTGAAATTTACTGAGCGTTGATTATTAGATTTATTAGGTGCAGGTTGTACCTCTTTCTGGTAAAGATCAATAAATTTTCTCTGCTCTCTCTCTCTCTCTGAAAAAAATGAAATTTTCAATTTGAGTAATAATTTGTGAATTTTATATTATTTTCAGGTCTTTCAATTTTAGCTTTGAATGTATAAAATGAAAAATTTCAAATATTGATAAAAAACAATTTTGTTCAATCAAATAAATCGTATTTCTATTTCGCAAAATGAAAACCATTGTCTCAAACTCAAAGTATTCAAAGAATAATTTTTTTAATAAAAAAAAAATACAAAAAGGACAAATAATATAAATGAGATAAAATTTGACTTACTACAATTTACAATTTCTCCAGTTTGTACTGTTCGGCAAATTCATTATCAGCAATAATGTAGTAGTGGAATGACGATTTTACCTCTTTGGCATGGTATTTTCCAAACCTTAGCCAAGACTTCATCTAAAGACCATGAATATAGTAGTTCATTGGAAGTAATCATGATGTGAATATTCAAAAGCCTTGAGTCGGGTTCATCATACAATTTTTCACTTGGCATTAGTTTCTTTCCAATCAAGCGAACATTATTATTCTCATAGCGTACGATATTTTCAATTGACGCGAAGGTACCATCCTTCAAAAGAAGGCAGCTGTCCTTGGCAACATTGCAATTAATATAGTACGACTTATTCTTCAGTACTTTATATTGTTGCGTTACGTTTGTGCATTCCTTTGTCAATGGTCCATTGTTGTGTGGCTGCTTTAAAGGTAACTCCGGCGTCGATAATGGTTCTTCCGCAGCATCCTCTATTTCAGCGGCTTCCATTTCAGCATACCTTTGTGCAATTTGTTCAAGTGGCTTGTCCCCTTTTCTTATCATGCCTTTGATTGTTGACATATAATTTTCAAAGCGAAAAGCACTAAACTTATCCAATACTCCATATTTCTTTACATCCGTGCATATATGCAGTAGATTGTGAACGTTATGGGATACGTATTCTTTTCCATAAATTCTTGCAAAATCTTTGACAAAGTGTTCCAACATTTCTTGAGCACTTTCTATGTTTCTGAAGTCGTGAAGATGAGTCTCACTCACTAGAATAGACACTGCTGTATGTAACAGTAAAAAATTGGCGTACATTTCCGACGATAGAATATTTTTTAGGACAATGGGCCCGGTGTAAAGTAAAAAATTTCTGAATTCGGTAGCTTTCCAAAAACCATATTCGATTATTGATCGTGGTTCTCTCCCAAATTCACTTGGCATACTATATCGCAGTGTCAATAATTTTCGCGAAATTTTATTTACGTTAGATGCGCTCAGTCTTACGTTCAATGGTCCCGTTAGCCATATGGAGATTAGCTTTTTCACAACGCCGAGAAGAATCAGATGCATATAATCTAGGGGCACGCAAGATATACAACCAAATCCGTGAATTGTATTCAAGATAGACTGTTTACCAGAATCAAACTCCTCGTATAGATTGCGAGCGAAGTCCTCGTCTTTCTTTATGTTGAACGGCCCTATCCCTGGAAAACAAATCCTTCCCTTTTGTCTTCCGTTTTTTCTCGTTACTTTCGATTTAACATATTCTCCCTCTATCAGACATTTGGAACAGCTGTCGTACCCTGAGTGTCCTTTTAAATAAAAGGCAAACGACTTAGCTGGCGCATCACAAATAACAGCATCAATTGAAACTTTCACATTTACATAATTCAATCCATTTTCACAAAGTTCTATGGCTTCTTCTACAAATGGTTTAAGAAACTCATTCGCATCTTTAGGTTTTTTGTTTCCGTAGAACGCACCGACTGGATACACGTTTTTCGAATTTATGTCTGAACACAAAATAAGCCATAGGCCTTCACCTCCGGACTTGGAAATAGGCAGCCCATCAATATGACACATTAATTTGACGTGTTGCAATTCCTTCCCTTTCTGTTTATTTTCTCGGAGTATGCCTAAAACAGCTCTTCTGATACCGAAATGATAATACTCCCCGCCATCTATGTTAGAGATTGTAGTGTGCCTGAGAGTACCCAATAATGTTCGAGCATCTAGCGGCAAATCCGCATGAAATATTGTTCTTAAAATCAATAGTAGGGCAGACAGTGCAACCAAACTTATGTGAAAAAGAAGTGCCCATTTACGCAGCTTCTTCTTCAACGGGTTTTCTTTTTTAGTTTCTGACCCTTCATACAAATTCGGAAACAGCATACTTTTTCCATTTTCATGCTGCTTAGAAGTTGTTGTTGTTGTACACTCATCGCTGTCTGTTTCATCTGAATTTCTTTCAGGACTCATCTTCAACGTTTCGCGATCGAATGATTCCTGTTCTACGAGTAATACATTAGAATCATCTTCCCCCGGTAACGACTCATTTCCAGACAGTGAGCCTTCGCTACTGACATCAGAGTACAGAAATTGTTCATCTGGATACGAGTGTTCGCTGATCGAATCCCAGTTCGATTCGTCGATCTGTGTATCACAGCGAACCTGTGCATCACTGTGGATCGCATGTGTGCTTACTCTTGGTGTTGCATTATCAGCTGAACTTCTTGAAGTGTAATTATCAATCACTGCATCCCAATCCACACCAGTCTTTAACACATCAAGGCGATCATTGGAAAGACGTTTCTGAATAATACGACGTAAATGTCGAGTTGAATAGCCTCATAAGCTTGGTGTCTTTCTTTTCGCTATCTTGCCCATCACGGACTAAGAGACCACTGAAATAGATGAAAATGTTGCATTTACATACATCTCAAAGTGAAATTTTGAAACTTGTCAGAATAGGATTCTGATACAACATTTTTTATAAGGACAATAAGCGTCATCTTAAAATGTTAACAAAAACACTCTTCAAAAGAAATTGCTATTTATAAGTGAGACAACCCAGTTGCAGTGTTGCTGAATAGACGTTTTCTCGCTGATAGGTCGATAAGAATAAGACAATTATATACATTTTTTGTCAGGAAGTGATAATAATGTAGGGAAATATTAAAGATAAAAAATAAAATAAAAGCATAATCCGTCTATATTAACCCTTAAAGTTATCCCCTCTCTGTGATAACATAAAGAATGAGGGGGGTCGCTGAAGACCCCAGCAGAAATTTCTTTATTGTAACAAGGATTTTTAATATTTTTGCACGAAAATTTTCTTGGATATACTTTTTTATATCCTTTATAAGATAAAACAAGTAAATATATTTATTTTTGATTTTAACATATGAAAAGAAAATTAAAAACTGAAAAGAAATAGAAAAAATGACTCGCGATTAGAAAAAGGCGGGGTCAAAAAGACCCCAGGGATAACTTTAAGGGTTAATTTTCCTGTAATGAATTTCCCATAATTATTTCGCTATTACAGGAATACTTATAGGAAAAAGTATAGGGAAATAACTGAAGAAATTAATAATATTAAAATATTGAAATAATACTGGGTGCCAAAAAACCCACAAAAACGAAGTATTAGATTTTTTGAATTAGAACTTTACGTGAATTTCTTTTGAGTTTGATTTTTTCGTCAATTTTACTTCTCTTCTCAAACTTGCATAAAAAAAGCAATTCATAATCGATTTCAAAATTTAATGGCTGAATTTATTCATTTTAGAGAGTAGTTTTAGGGAAAATCCGTGGTGGAAAAGTTTTTTCCGAAAAGTACAGAAAAGTACAATTATTTCCACAGGAATCTACAAATAAAGACAATAAATTACAATCAAAATTACAGGAAAGTACAACTTTTTCCTATTATTGAGACGAATTTGGTACTTTTCATGTATTTTTTGTACATTGCTGTATTTTATTGTATTTCAAATGTTTAAACTTCAAAGGAATTGTAGAATGTTATAAGACAATAATGAATAATCGCTATTAAAAGCAATCGATTTGACACTCAAAGATTGAATTTTAAACTTTTCTAATTAAAGCTTTAAAAAATGTTAATTACGAGGCTCAGTAATTTTCGCGCATAAAATTAAAGCTTTTAAAACTTTTTAATTGAAAATTTTTTAATTAAAAGCCGTTAAACTGCAAAATTTCAATTTTTAATTTTTATACATTGTACATTTAAAATATTTAGGATATAAAAATTTGCGCTATCATTTTCAATGCTATGCATCAAAGAATAAATTAAAAAATGTATAAATTTTCCATTAATGTCATTTGAAGCAATTTTAAGCTAGAAACTTTTATACATTAAAATTTGTTTTGAAATCTTTTTAAATATTTTCTTGAAAATTTGTTTCAAAAAAATCATTTAAATATTTTCCAAGAATCTAATAATAATTTTATTATCATTCAAAACCTTTCAAAATGCTTAAACAGCTTATAAATTTTGTGTTGGACATCTTCAAAAATCTTCATTGTGTTTTAAATGTTTTGAAATCTTTTCACGTTTTAAGTTATTTTTGAATATTTTTAAAACTTCTAAATACATTTTAAGCTTATTCGATTATTTTCCGAATTAATGATTGTCCATTTGTTATTTATAATTAAAAAAATGTAATATTTTTTAATATTCTGTTAAAATAGATTTTACAAAATAAAAAATCATTTTTAAATTTCCCAGCAAATTTAAGACTTTTTTATTTCTCAAAACCTTTAAGGATAAATAAAAGGCTTCAAAATTTTATTTCGAAATCTTCAAAAATATAAATTTATTTATTATTTTTCGAAATCTTTTTCAGTTTTAAATGAAGTTTGAATCTTAAATTTTTTCCAAATTGATAATTGCTATTTATGCATCCGGATTCAATAATTTCACTTATATCCAAAAATATCTTACATAATTGAAAAATTCTAAATTAGATGGGTTAAAAATGGAATATTTCAGATTGAAACAATATTTGAATAGGATCTGGAATTGAATAAAAGCGTTTAATTTTACAAATCATTTTTAAATTAAGAATAATTCGTAAAGATTCAATCGGACGTTTACATTTGTTTAACTGCTGTGGCTTTCAAATTGAAAATTTTTATCGACCTGTAAAGTCAATTATTGTTTAATTCTCAATAATTGAACTACAGTTCAGTGTGATTGACTGTGATAGCAAAAGTTCTTGGTAAAAGTAATATTGTTTCTAAATTGTATATTTTGTAGAAACTTATATATATATTACTTATCCTGCAAAAATTGACAGTAAAGTACAAATCGAAAGGTTGATGCGGTTTCTAAAAGTATTGTCTGTAAAAATTTATATTTTGTTGTTTACATTTGTGAATTTCTACAATAAAGTACCAGCATATGCAACATAATGTTAAGAACAGTTTTCCAATATTTCATGTTTTGTGATATCTTGTTTTTTTTCTAAGAATTTATAATCTTATACGATGATTTACGTAAAATTAAAATCATTTTTATGACGTCAAACACCCAAATTGAAAAAAAATGTTTAATTCTGTAATTTTCTGTAATATCTTGTAAATTTTTACAACAAATTAAAAAACATATTAATAAAAAGTTATGGAAATATTGGAATTGTAGAAACTTGTACTTTATTGTTAATTTTTTTACTTTTCTACAAGAAAATACAAAAAAGATTAGCTACTTGTATTTGACTGTATTTTTTTATTAATTTTGTACATTTTTTACAAAAAAGTACATGTTTCAACAAAAAAATTACAGTTGTAGAAATGTTGTACTTTCTTGTAAACATTTTTCTCCACTAGGGATATTTACCATACGCATGTGTAAAAATGAAAACAAAATACGCTATCATTAATGTTGTCTAGAAATTCTCTAAATTTCACAAAAATTAAAAGAGTTGCCAATTTCTAATTTTCTAGTTGAGCGATCTCACTTTCGTATAAAGTATAAGGTATCGTATACCAAATAAAAATTCCACGGGTATAATTTTAGTGAAGCCTTTGTTTTGTTTTTAGGTAATGGATTGTATAATTGACTTCATTATTGCAGATGAAAGACAGAGAACTAGTTACAGATACAAGAGTCATGAGGGGGGCCGAATGCAATACTGATCATTACCTTTTAGTCTCCATGAAATGGCTTAATGGTATAATGGGATAATGGGAAATGGCTTAATGGTATAATAATAATGATAAAAAAAATAGTACATTTCTTACTGCAAGAAATCGCTACAAAAGAATAGTTCCCACTATTCGTACCGAAATTTCAATACTCGTAACCACGGCTTTCTTATCTACCCGAACAGCACACAATATTGTAGCAATGTTGGTGCATTATTGCATGGCACCATTGGCAACGTTGCCATGCAATGTTGCTGCAGCTAGTATATGAATATCTTCCCCTAATCAACGTTGCTTTGCAATAATTGTGCAATGTTGCAACAGTATTGCGAAATAATATTGAAATGTTGGAAAGGAAAAGTGGAAATGGGAGGAGAATGAAAATTCAGGAGATGATGAATTTCGTCTGGACTCGTATTATCGGTTTACAGCTTCCTAAATCGAAATAGGATGTTCTATTATTCAACGAAAAAAGTCATTAAATATTCGTGAATATTTTTTATTTATTTAAAATATGCATGCATCTGTTTGAATAATTTTTATTCACAATTAGTAGAAAGTTCAGTCTTGTCTAGTACTTTTTCGGCCAGACCGCAGACAATGACATTATTTGTAAAAGCAATAGGGTCGCTAAAAAACATTGCATTTTCTATTGCTATCCGGATGACATTCATGTTCAAAGTTTAGATGTAAGTCTATTGAGTGTTATAGATATTAATTATTTTTACTGCGCATTATTCAGTTACGTATTCTTATTGAATATTTTTAGTAATATTATTATTCATATTTCTAATCATACTTTTCATCATTAGAGTGAATATGGTGTATATGTCAATGGGGAAAAAGTAAGGTCATATGTAGGAATAGGGACCACAACTGAAGATTCTAATGACTTGAGCAAAATTATTTTCCAGCTACAGAAGAAGGTAAATTTATTTCCACTCCGTAGAATAAGAATAATCAAGGAGACAAGAGGTACTCACGCGAGGAACGATTCGGAACACCAATATAGCACCGAAAAAACGATATTCTAATATTGAGATTGTCATATTCTTACAGACATATTCTTAGTAATATTCTTAATGAAGTAAGCGAAATCCTTACTTTAAGAATATCTTCTAGCCAAAGGAAAAAAATATTCTTAAAATGAGAATATGAGTGGGGAAAGAAGAAACGCGCAAAAGATAGTGCACCTTGCTCTGTTCAATCAGTTTTTTCAATGTTTTGTGCGTATCAGTTTTGTGCGGTCAGTTTTTCGCTTTCATAATTATTAACAAGCGTGAAGAAACGCAACAAATTGTAAGGATAAATCGCGTGTGCACATCCATCTCCTTCTCTTTATAGAAAATGTTAGAGGGAGAATTGTCTGGTGTCACATTGAGGTTGAATACCGGTGTACCACACCGAGACATAACCTCTCTACATTATTTATTTGTTGACATGTGACATCAAACTTTTCTCACATTAACGTTCTCTGCGAAGAGATAGAGATAGAGATAGAGTTAGAGATATGCACATGCGATTTATCCTCAGAATTGGTTGCATTTCTTCGAGCTCGTCACTTATTATCCAATTACTGCGACAGATTTCAGATGAAAAATGGAACAAGTGAAAACGTGGCGAGAAGACCAACTTGGCGAGCTTGTCCAGTTGTTTGAATATAAGTATTAAGAATGATTTTTTAAAAAGTTATTTTGTGGATTGCCTTCTTTTAAATTTTGTTTTTTGTGTTTAATCTCTTTTCCAGTGGTGTAGTTCTAAAAGAAAAAGTGGCCACTATTTTATATTTTTATTTCAGAATTCATTTTGTTTATTTAAAAATTCTATTATTTGGGAAAATGTAATTATTTTGTTGAAAATGCAACTGCGTTGTTAAAAAAGTCATCTTTTTATCAAATATTCAACTATTTTGTTAACAAGTTATTTTTTTAGTTGAAGTTGTTCATCTCTTTGGTTGAAAGGTTAGCTATATTCATGGAAATTCGTTTCATGTTTGGTTAAAAATAAACTTTTTTCAACTGATAATAAAACTATTCCATTTTTGATTGAAAATTTATCTTTTTCAGTTAAAAATTTAACTATTTGGTTAAAATTTTTTTTTTTTTTTAGTTCAGAGTTCAACTTTTTGGTTGAAAATTCATGTATTTTGTTCAAAATTCGTCTTTCTTGCTAGAATTTTAATCTTCTTGGTGGAAAATGTATCCTTTTTGATTGAAAAAGCAATTGTTTAGTTGGAATATTAACTGCTACATGCTTCGTTGAGAATTCATCTCTTTTGGTTGAAAAGTCCATTATTTGACTTAAACATGAACTGTTTTGACAAAAAAATAATTTTTTATATTTGAAAAGTCAACTATTTGCTTTTATATTAACTTTTATGTTCAAAATTCGACTGTTTTGTAGAAAATTCATCTTTTTAGCCTAAAAATTCAACAGTTTGGTAGACAGTCGAACTATTTGGTTAAAAATTAAACTTTTTGGTTGAAAAATCATATTTTTGGGTTGAAATAATAATTATAATTTGTCTTTTTGACGTTCAAATTTAAAAAAAATTCTTGGAAATTCATGTTTTTTGTTAGAAAATTAATCTTATTTGTTGAAGATACAAGCTTTTGGTTAAAAATTCAACCATTTGGTAGAAAATTTGGTTAAAAGGTCATCTGTTTGGGTACAAAATTATTCATGTGTGTTGAAAGCTTAACTTTTTCGTTGAGAATTCTACTATCTTCTTGAAAATTCATCTGTCTTGATTAAAAATTATCTGTTCTGTTAAAAATCCATTTTTTTCATTCCAAGTCCACTGTTTACTAAATCTTTGTTTGCTGAAAATTCAACTATTTTTTAAGAAATTGAACTATTTTGTAAAAAAATCTAATTATTTTTAAAACATTCAACTATTTCATTGAAGTCATCATTCTCGTTCAAAAATTCATCTTTCATGGTAGAAAAGTTATCCTTCTTGGTTGAAAATTCATCTTTATTGATTGAAAAGTAACTTTTTTGTTGAAAATTCAACTGTTTTTGAAATAATTCGTCTTTTTGTCTTGAAAATTTTACTATTTGGTTGAATCTTTGCCTATTTTTGAGAATACTCGACTGTTTTACTGGAAAGTTCATCTATTTTATTTTTAATGAAATCGTTTGGTTTAAAATTATTAATATTTTTTTTCGAAAATACGTCTTTTTGTGTTCAAAATTGATCTCTTTGGGTAGAAAATCTTTTCTGGTTGAAAATTCAACTATTTTTTTGAAAATGTAATATATATTTCAGTTTGAAAATTTACGAATTTGAAGTGTTTGTTTAGAGTCGTATAGTTTAGTGCCGTTCCATCCATGTTTTCCTTGTACAGGAGCTGATGACAATGCCTATATTACTTTCAAGCATTGGCTGTAAAGATATAATTTTCCTTTGCTATTTTTTACATCAATTTCTCGAAGCTTTTCTTGTAATTGTCACTTATAAGTTGTACAGTACCTACAGTTAACAATTAACTAAAACTTTCTGTTATTTACAGTGAAATAAAATAAAATTAAATAAGACTGCTACAATATATATATATATATATATATATATATATATATATATATATAGATCTATAACTATATATACATTATATATTTTCATTTGTGTGTTGTGTATAACGTAAAATTGCAATGTAATAATTTTAATAATAATTTATATTGTATTATTTACCAGAAAAATATTTTTGATATAAAAAGTATTCAAATCTTACTATAGTCTAAGATTAACTGTACCTTATTATCTTATACATAAGAATATATATTCTTAATGTGAGGGGGCCTCCATTGTACATTAAGAATATATTGACGCCTATTTAAGTTGCAAATATTCTTAAATTTAGTGGGAAATTCTTACAATTAGACAAGAATATATATTCTTAAGGGAAGAAGGCCTTCATCGTACATTAAGAATATATCCTTGGCGCCTATTTAAGTTTCAAGTATTCTTAAACTTAGTGGGAAATTATTAAAATTAGAATATCGTTTTTTCGGTGAGAAAAATAATATTCAAAATGAAAAAGAGATCTCAGCACATTATCCGGCTCTTCTTTCTCTTGTCGAATTTTCAGAATCATGAGACAGTCTCACAATACAAAAGAAAAAGTTCAATTTTTCAAATTCTTCTATGACTGGTGCAGCCGCAAACGACAGTGAATCTGATGATTCTCTTTGCCTTTGTTTCAAACTGGGAAGATTTGGTTTATCCAGTCAGTGACGATGAGGAATAGAATAAGGCTTCAAATGATGGTCCGAAAGGTAATTTTTCTAACAATCGAAAGCCATTCTCTGATAAAGAGAATTTCACCAGGAGCATGAGTACTCTTCAGGATGATTTTAGTTCGGAAAATGTGACAGGTATTATTGAGAAAAATCTGACTGATTTACGGTTTACAGTTGGGTTGAGCGAGACCTTTGCATTAAAAGACGACAGTGAGTGTTTTGTAACAAAGAATAATATGGAAGTCGATTTCAACCTGAATTGTGATGAATCGAACTTCGAAAATTCGATTGAAGAAAATAATTGTGGAAACGAATGATCAAAATCTCGGGAATTTCTAAGTTATAAAAAAGTGTGCAGGTCTGAAGCAAAAACTAATTAGGTGATTTCGAATATTGTGGTGTGGAGTTATATGACGACTTTATTATAATTTTTGTGAAGAACTCATTTTCATTTCTTTATGTTGCTAAATTAATTTCCGTGCGCTAGAAAGAGGCTATAAAATATGCTTTTTCGGAAATTCAGACTATGATTTATACACAATTATTTTAAAACGCAAATTTTGCCTACTTTTTCTGTGAGAAATCGTTTTAAAATATAACCGTCTATTTTGTAGAAGAATAATTTAAATAAAATTTCGAGAAGCTATGAGACCTATGACGAATACTGCAGATCTCCTCGTTTACTGGTGGACGTTGCTCAGGAAAAAAATGGCATCGAAACTACTGAAAAAACGTCTACGTAAGTACAAATTCTGATATGTTTTAAAGCATTTATATTAAGCTGTTATTATATGATAGTTTTATTATTTGTATCTTATAAAATACTACTAAAAGCCTTAAGTAAACAAGAATTCTAGGTCGTTTCTAGGGACATGGTCCACCCTGTTAGAAGTAAGTTCATGAAATTTCATGAAAAAGTTAGTGAAGCTTTTTACACTACGGTTAGTGAAAAACTCATTGAAATTTCATGCAACACTGAAATTTAAATAGCCTTATTGATATTTCAATGTAAGTTTTGAAATTATTTTAAGAGATAGTGCATTGAATTTTTTGTAAATGTTCATGAATATCCTATGTATATTCAATGACATACAAAACTTCTAAATTTAATTTCATGAATTATTTTTAAATTTTGATCATATTTTCAATGCATGTTTATAAAATTTACGTAAACCACAGTAAAATTTATTCGACCACCAATAATATTTTATGTACAAGCAATCGAAACAGGTTTCAGAGTCAATTTTATGAAATTTCAATAACTTTTGCTTCAAAATTAAGTTTCGTGTCACGGAAAATTAATGAATATGGTCTCAAATTAATTTTCAAAGCCAAATTTATGAAATTTCAGTGACGCATGTCATTGAAAACTGTCTGAAATTTCAGGAAATTTTTAACAGTGCAAGTGGCCAAAAGAAAAAACCAGATCTGTCCTAGGTTTAGATCTATGCTTAGGCATAAGTTAAAACATAGATTCATGTCCGCCTAAATTTTCTTACTAACGAAAAAATTCAATTAATTTTTACGTAAATTTGACGAAGAATTTAATATTTCAAAAAATAGTATCCAATAAGTATCCAAGCAGTGAAAAATGGATAATTTTATAAAATTTCATAGAAATTTCATAAAATGATGTTAAAAAGCGGCAAATGGCTCAGTGATGCGTGAAAAAACAGTCACATAGCGGTAAGTCCTGTTGTTTAGGTTCGGAGAGCCTGTCTTTAAGCTGAAGGTTATAACCAAAACCGTGCTCAAATTCATGTTCGAGTGTATTTTGAATTTCTTGAAATCTTTTGAATTCCTTAAATTTGTTAGATTCTTTTGAATTTCCTTGGTCGAAGTCTTTTCAATAATTGCTAAATTAATTGATTTAACCTGTTATAATGTTGGCACCTAACAAAAGGTAAAAATATTTAGGATTATTATTGCTTTTCTAGAATTATTGTTTTCACGTGTGAAACGGTTTTTAAATCAGTTAATAGTAAATGTATAAAGCGCCTATCTACAAGTTATAATAATAATTCTTCACTGCTGAACTTCACTTCATTTCTGATCAAACATAATTTAATAAATATTTCCCTTTAACCTTCGCGCGCTCGCGCCAAGTGAAATCACACCAGCGCTCGCAAGGCGTCAGTTTGGCCGCCCCTAGTTTTTGGAGTGTTTTTTTAATTTTACTATTTGTTTCTTTTATGTATCAAGGGAAAGTAAGTGCAGGAACATCTGGCAGATGATTCAACATAATGAATATATTTGAAAACTGCGTTACAAGCATAAGAATCAAAATTTAAAAAAATAAAAAAATAAAAATTTAATCTGACGTCTTATTATCTAGAGTGAGCATACTTAGAGTGGGAACCGTCTAATGACCTAATTTTTTAAATGGTGAACATTTTCCTAAAAAGGCAGCCAATTGAGGTGACGGATGCAACAACTCGCTAAGCGCTCGAAACCGCGTAGAAGTATTGACCACACGGCAAAATCGATCGATGAAAAAAAAGTGGCCGAAACGCAAAACGAAATATACCTTCGTATTCACATTGACGCGACCGACAAATTTTTCTCATCAAACTTTTTCATTCAACAATTATTACTCAAGATAAACAACAAAAACTTTTAAAAAATTTTGATCGAAAATCGACGTTTTATAAAACATAACTCGCGATTATTCGGCCGTTTGTTGATAAAAATGCTTAAAAATTGTATGGCGTATTCTCAATACATACTCGATGACTATAAGCAACGCACTTTGTTTAAAAATGTAATATGTTTGTTTTTATTTAATAACAAATTAATTCCGATCGAAAACCGCGTTTTGCCAACTTCGACCAGTGGGCAGGTCATCGAAAAAATGCTAGCTGAAATAACTTATCGCGAGAAAGTTGTTCACTAGACTTTGGGAAAGTTTTCCTGAAAATTTGAAGAAAATTGTTCGAAAATTGTGGAAATGGCAGCGAGTTGAAGTCAACACACGCTGCCGCTGGAGCGCTCTGATTATCGGCCTTTGTTAGGGGAGGCCGGGGCGAGATGAGCATAGTTACAATTTTTAGTGAAATATTTGAAATCTATAGTAGTTTTTAAAAATCTGAGTGATTCTATGCATTCTATGAACCTCCATGTAACAATTTCATAAAAGACGAATTGTTCCAAAAATAGTAATTGCGACGAAAATATGAAAATTATAATTTGTGCACTTGTCTCATCTCGCTCCATGCTCTGGGGCGAGACGAGACACGTATTGGGGCGGGATGAGACTCCTCAACTATTTATTAGTTTTTGTTAATACAAGATTATTTTTCGTGTTTTTCGTACCCATAAAAGATTATGTAAAGTATTCTGAGAATGGAAATGACTATCGGGACAAAATATAATAGTTTTCAAAATTGATCAATATGATTATTCGTACCAATTCATGGTCTGTAAAATGTTCAACAAATAATTTTCTAAGGTATAATCAAGTCTTATTACTTAGGGAAAGGATTTTATAAACATTTAAAAGTATAAATGCATCTAATGGTTAATTAATTCAATTTTTTTCTTTATATTATAACTTTTATAATTTCAAGTTGAATGAACATTTCAGTTTGAAATTTTTCATTTATAACATATTTCTAAAATTTCTTTAAAATAATTTATTAACTGTTTTTATAAGATTCAAACCTAAAAACCATAATTTTTAATTTTAAATAATGGGGATTTTTTTTTAAATTTAAAGAAATGATTCTAGATATAAATTTTAGAAACCTTCTGCAACTTGTCATTGTGAATATAGGTGAATAAAAATATCGTTATTAAAAAACCACTCAAAAAATAAAATGTATTAACAAACCCAATTTCAGCTGCTCTCACACTATGATTTCCTTATACAACAGATTTTACAGCAGCAGCCATAGACTCTTCTAACCACGAATCCCAGTTTTTCTTTTGTAATTTTTCACTATTGCAACTCTTCTTTAAATCTTTATATATTTTCGAAAATTCCACTCAAAAAGACTCAAAACTTCCGAACAAAAACTTTTCTACCAGCTCCATAAAGAGGTTATGACAAGCAAGAAACGAGCGTCTCACCTCGCCCCATGAATCCGGCTCATTCCGCCCCAAATCACAATTATGATTAAAACTTTGGTATTGCCGGTTTTAATTAATTAAATTGTGTATAAATGCGTTAGTACATTCAAGTTCAGTAAATAAGCTTCACGAAAAACGTTAGTTTACAAATATAATCTGTTATTTTCAAACATTTCCTTTCGTTCTATGACATTACAGGATAAAAGGATTCAGGTTTCGAAATTTTTATCATTTTTATTTTTACTTTATCTACTCTATTTAATTGTTTTTCTTCTTTCGAGAAATTAAGAATCATTATTCCTGTTATTTCTGAAAAGAACAGCAATAAAAATCACATATTTTGAGAGAAAATGCAGTGTCTCATTTGACCCCGTATGCTCATCTCGCCCCGGTCTCCCCTACCTCATGCGGTGTTTGGCGAATTGCGATCAACAGGGCGTAGTTATTAGAACCTGCGAGTTATTTCAGCTAGCATTTTTTCGATGACCTGCCCACTGGTCGAAGTTGGCAAAACGCGGTTTTCGATCGGAATTAATTTGTTATTAAATAAAAACAAACATATTACATTTTTAAACAAAGTGCGTTGCTTATAGTCATCGAGTATGTATTGAGAATACGCCATACAATTTTTAAGCATTTTTATCAACAAACGGCCGAATAATCGCGAGTTATGTTTTATAAAACGTCGATTTTCGATCAAAATTTTTAAAAAGTTTTTGTTGTTTATCTTGAGTAATAATTGTCGAATGAAAAAGTTTGATGAGAAAAATTTGTCGGTCGCGTCAATGTGAATACGAAGGTATATTTTGTTTTGCGTTTCGGCCACTTTTTTTTCATCGATCGATTTTGCCGTGTGGTCAATACTTCTACGCGGTTTCGAGCGCTTAGCGAGTTGTTGGACCCGTCCCCTCAATTTGCCGCCCACGCGAGTGCTCGAAGGATAATGTCACGTGGTAATATTACACGGGCAGAAAACTCTTTTGCCGTTTCCGGCAGGGAATTTTTTTGCCGATACCGGCAGCGACATTTTTTGCCGGTACTGACAGTCTTTCCACTCCCGTGGGAATTATACGTGAAATATTTACTGACATTTCTGGTGTCAAAAAAAATAACGCTGTTGCTCGCCAGGCGGCAATTTGGCCGCTCCTGATGAAATTCTTGGATGCACTCAACTTTGCAACTGATCAGGTGTCAGGCAGAGCGGACGGGCGAAGTGATCTGAGAGCTATCTGACGTCTTATTACCTAGAAGGAGAATACCTGGCAGGGGAACCGCCCAATAGCCTGATTTTTCAAATGGCAAGCATTTTTCGAAAAAGGCGGCCAATTTGCCGCCCACGCGAGCGCGCGAAGGTTAAAAGTATCTGCTTATACTAAGTTTGGGATTTTAAACAGTTTATGTAAGTTAGATCGGAATTCCATTAATATTGTTAACTATATTGTGGAATATTCTATAAAATTTGTACGGGAAGGACCAAAATATTGTTGAAAATATTTGTAAATATTTCAGAAATAAATTTTTCTAGAATCGTAAAAAGTATAGAAGATTCCAGAAAGTTCTAAAATATTCCTGTCTATATTCCAAAAAGTTCTAGATTATTTCTGTCAATTCCAAAATGGCACAATATTCCAAAATCCGTGAAGGATATGGGACATTCTCCGTCAAAGTGTAAATTTTATACGTGTAAGCCCTCTGATTTCCAAAAATCGAGTATCCTCAATAATTGACCAATAAGAATGCTTCCTGTATTGATACTTTATAAAAGCATAACTAATAATGCTAGTAATGATTTTATAAAGTATCAATACCAATACCAATAGAAGCATTCCTATTTGTCAATTATTGACGTTACTCGATTTTTAGAAACCAGGGGTTTACACGTATAAAATTTACACTTTGACGGGGAATGAATAGAACACTTCAGAAATTCTGGGACATTCCAGGATATTGTAAAACGCTTCATAACATTCTAGAACAATTGAAGGGTCGGGGAACAACAGGGCCTATTCCACAAATTTTTCGAAATTGACTTTTACTCATTTTTGGACTCCTCAACCAAACGCCGTTTCGAGGGTGTTAACCAAAAAAATTATAAATTTTTTTTTCATTTTTTTAAAAGTCATCAAAGTCAGTCAAGGTCGTAACTCAAGGGGTACGTATCGAACAAAAGGGCCTTATGTAAAAACGGTTTTTTCATTCGGTTCGTCTAGGTTTATTGCCACTTTATAGGTATATGGTGCCATGTAGCGTGACTAGGTTGTATCCAAGGCTTTGGGGAAACTAATCGCGGTCGATATTATAGATTTTACATCATGTGTTGCACTAGTTGATCGACAAGGAGAGCAAGGTAAGTAAACATTGTTTGGCTTTTTGTTTCTCATTTTTTCTAATAATATAATTTGGAAAAATTTCAAACGGGCGTTTTTTGAGCAAAATCAATAATAACGCCAATCAACCCAGGAAACAAAAATCCATTCACTTGCGTTTGAATGGGTTTTGATGACTTTTGAATTGCATATCTGTCACTGGAATTCCAGATAGCCACCCATTGGTTAGGCTGACTTTTGAATGAGAAAATGAGTTTATTAATGGGCAACGTATTTTTTTCTGAGACCCATTCAGTAGCGATTATGAATGGGTATTATCTGACCCAGGAACAATTAATAGTTCCAATAAAAAATAATTTATTAAAAGTAACAAAAATGAATTTAATTAGCTAAAATTATTCACTAAAAAATAGTTCCATTTACAACTTTTAAGCAAATTCTGAAATACATAGTCTACTTTTATTTATAGACTATTTACTTTCTGGCATTTTAATTAATTTTGTTGAACATTATTTTTCACATATTTGCATCACACTACATCTGAATTTTGAACAGTTATTTATATATTTCACATATTAAAAACTTATTTTTTCCTTTCAATTTAAGTTTATAAAATCTCGTTATCATTGAAACTAACAAATTAATAAGTTACAATCTTTAGGTTATGAAACTTCACATTCACCATACATCAATTTTAAATTCACAAAAACTATCACTCACGTTTTATTTTATAGAAAATATCTTTAACAAAAAGGCGGATATTGAAATCCTAAACATTTAGATGTTTGGGATGCAAACATATATGAGCGGATTGCGGAGTTTGCTTCTGACACATGCACTCCCTGTAGCCATTAGGATGTGCACTGAATAAAACAATGACACTGACACATTCAGTGTAAATCTTATAATTCCTGTACAGGGTAATTGATTGAAATTATTGTGAAAAAATAATTAAAACTTCATAATTATTCAATTTAGAAATGAATTGTTGCATTAATTATAATATATTACAATATTATTTAATTTGAATTGCTTTAATTTTTATTTAATCTGTCTTTTCCAATTCAAATTTATTACTTCATACTTCTCATTGGAAACAATTTATTTTTTCAAATTGTAACCAGCAGTTCCCACTCAGTTGATCATAACCTGGGGTAACTTATACGTGTCAGATTCACGCTCATACAAAGTTGCTATTTGTGTATCGTATTTTTACCATTGAGTGTGATCTTTTAAGATCTCCATTTCATACTGAATTTCAACCCAAGATCTCCATTTCATACTGAATTTCAACCCATTCATGCGCACATTAATAAATCGTAGAATGCCCATAGAACACATTTCAGGTTATTCAGTCTCATTCAAGTATATTCACTCAGCATTTTAACGAATGTGGAATGGCAGATTGAATCATCGCGCACAGGCGGCAGATTAAAAATGTGGCCAACCGATTGCATTTTTATTTTTTCAATCTGCAAATGACAGATACGCAATTCAAACCGACTCGCTTGCTATCGGTTCTTTTTTCCTGGGAAGTACCACTCAATATAATAGATCTGGTTCAGAAAAATGTACTAGGCAATAAATAATGAATTGTTCACATCATAGCTAATATATTCATTGACGTATTATTATTGTATTTGCTAGTATTTATTCATAGAATTGCACCGCAGACCAGGCGGCACTAATAAGCCGAGTGAATGCTTGCTGCTCGGGGTTAGGCCCTTTTGTTCGCATGTACCCCATTGGGTTAGGCCCGTGCTTAGCTTTGGTGTCTCATAAATCGAAAACTGTTTGACGGATCCGCTTGAAATTTGAAAGAAAAACGTTCAAGAGTAGAGATTATCGATCACATATATCTAATATATTTTTTTAGGCAATCTCGCAAAATACAAACGTTTTTCTGGCGTCCTGAAAAGTTTGGAAAAACGGGGTTAGGCCCTTTTGTTCCCCGACCCTTCAATTCAGAACATTCTAGAAAAGTCCAAAATATTCGAGTAAAGTCCAGAACATTTTATAAAATTTGAAAATATTCTGGAACATTTTGTTAAACTAGAACATCCCAAAAATGTCTCTCATATGGATTTCAAGAAACTTGATTTGCGCCTTCCAAGAAATGATGCCGCGTTTCTGGCTGAGAGGAGCCGCGGGGTCGACAGGGGAGGACGTCGTTGGTCACTCATGCGTGAAAAAACAGTAACGTAGCGATAAAGCGCTGTACCTTAAGGGCCTAACTGGATAAATGCGTCATGTTGCTACAGTTATCTCTCAATGTTCATACCAAGGCCGTAGCCAGGGGGGGGGTTGCATGTTTGACCCCCCCCCCCCGAAATTTTTGAAACATGTACATAATATACATATACTCGCATGTGTGCCGCTGTATATGCCTTGGTTCATACGGCCCCGATGATTACGTTTGGAGACCCTGGCTTTGGACCGAAGGTCCTAACCAAAACCATGCTCAAATCCGGGTTCGATTGTAGTTTGGTCGGCGATTGGAAATACACGCTAAGCACACAGCAAATTTATTACGATATTTATTATCGTATGAATTCTTCACGTCACGTTGTGAGCTAACGTATTTCGGAATATATTTTTCCATGAATTTTATACGTAAAGTTAATGTTCTTGTTCATAGTTTCAGACTGACCCATTTCAATTCCCCTGTTATCAAATGAAAGCTAAACGAAAAATTGCGTTAAAATTAAAATATTGTTTGAAATTATTATTGAAAATATTGTTGAAGTCAACGTTTAAAAACGACGTGAAAAAGGACGTCTTATGTACTTTGCTTCAATTTATTTGATCACTTATTTCTGTTCGATATCATATGTTCTTAATTATTATGTTAATAAACGCAATTGTCAAGCTGAGAAAAATTATTAGATTAATTTATTTTAATTTATGCTCTTTCACAGCATTAGTAATTATGTATTAGTAGGGAAAAGCAACATTAAAAAAATCGAAACCTTGAATACCTAAGTTGGTTCTTACAAACTGTCTATTAAAAAATTAGAAAATAAATTTGTACTTTTTATGAGTTCTATCATGGGCATTACTAGATATGTTGCCTGTAAAATTTCGCCCTGAATCAGCCTTCGCTCAAATTATTTTAGTGAATGAGTAAAAAAATATTTAATTTTAAAGTTAAAAGTTTTTTCCAGCTAAATGAACATTTTGAAATCTTGAGTTCAGCCCTTTGCCAAATTTAGAAAAATGTTCCTAAAAATTTGGAAATACACTGGGGCCTAAAATTAGTTACCTTGGATTTACTATATTTCTAGAACAGATCGCCCGCAGTTTATTGGTGAGAGAGGAGCCCGCGGGATCGAGATAGGCTTGCTCAACCATGCGTGACCACCAGTAGCGTAGCGACAAAGGAGCAGTGCACGGATACTCAAGCGTGTATAATACGTAATATTATGTATTCCAATTGGAACTGGTTCACTTGGCTCTGACTGTTTACATTCGGAGACCCTGGAAATAGCATCTAGGGCTGTGTGAGCCATGCCCAAAAAAGTAATTCAATCCAGGTTCCAGTGTATCCTAAAATCAAGATGGATTCCCACGCTTTGAATCCAAGTCAAGAGTATGATTAAATATTATGTAATTGCTGATTGTCCGTACAAAATATTTATTTATGAAATATTAATTTTTGGTAGCCAAAAGCCCGAGATTCGTTGTTAACCTTCATATTTTCGACTCGTTCATTAAAAGAAGTTCCACGTTGGCTAATTTAATGCGAAATTTTCTAATCTATGAAATGATTCCACTTCCAAAGTCGTAGATTCAGTTTTTGCATAGATATTTTTCGTTTTTGAAGAGAGATGTATGTGTATCCTTATAAAAAAGCATCGGTATTGTTTTCGCTTCTGAAATTCCCCAACAAAAATTATCTTATATTTTTATAATATTCCTTTTGAAACACCTAATTATGATTAATAAAATACAGAAAGGTTAAACTGTATTAGGAAATATGTCAAAAAAAATACATTTCTACATATTATTCTTCATTTTCAGCATTTTCTGCCGCCTTTTTAATGCAAATAAATACTAATGGACAATTTAAATATTCCTTTTGGATTGGTAAACGCAAATTTCAATTGTTTAAATAAATGTAACTTATTCAAACAATTATTTTTTTCCAAAAAGTGTCAAAAATAATCGTATTTTCGGAATGAAATGTAATAATTAATCATTCTTTGGAGTTATGCATTTTTTAAAAACACTTTATGATTATTTGAACAATTACTTGTTGTTCATTTTCAAAAATCGAGCCACAGATGTCCACTTTTTTCTCAAATTGGTATCCTATGCTACTTATTGTTGAATACTTACATAACTTTGATGCTTTTTTTCTGATGCTCAACAAATTTCTATTTGTTTAAACAATTTTTATTTGCTCAAGCAATTTTTTTTCGAGAACTTTAAAAAAATAATATAAAATGGAACACATAAAATTATTTTTCTGACTGTATAGTATATAGAAAGAATATATTAACTATATTGTATTTGCCTAAACAAATTGAATTTTATTCAATAATTATTTTTCCCGAAAAATATTTTAAAGTCGTATTTTCTGAATTAAACATAATATTGAATGATTTTGAGGAGCGTTGAATTCTGCTGAGAACTTTATGTCATTGTTTAAACCATTAATTATTGTTTTCATTAAAATTTCCTTCAAGTTGAGTTTATCCCTGATAGACTCGGATACGAAATTGCATTGCCGAATAGATCCCGGCTAGAACCGGATAAGACCCGGATAGAATTTTCAAGCACCCCGTATGGGTCACGCGTAGACCCGGATATGAAATTGTATGCCGAACAGTTCCTGGATAGGACTGGATAAGACCCGGATAGAATTTCCAAGCACCCCGTATAGATAGATAAACGTTTATTTCTCAGCCTGCTGGCCTTACAAAATTGACTTGCTTACACTTCCATTTTTACAGAATTTTCTTAAAACTAACCCTTCAAGACTTGCCTTCCTCGCTTCGCCTCGCCTCGCACGCATGTCCCTACTTTCTCGCATTGCCTCGCTTGCCAACATCTGTTTTCGCTCTAATACCTACTACTTATCTACTATTTACAATATTTACATGTTACTTATATCTACTTTCTCTCCTATTTACAATCTTTCAGTTTCCATTCCTCTTCCTCCTTCCTTCTCTTCATCTCCATCTTACCCAACACTCCCTTCACCCATGCTACTGCCTTTTTTTCCCCCTTTTCATGCAACAATACCTCCATGCTTATCTCACTTCTTTCCACCTCCACGCTCTCCTCCAAACCAGTGCTCCACTATTGCATCCCCCTTTCCACACAGAACCTATTGAAACCCTCCATGCACCCACACCTCATCCTCGCTATAAGCTCCTGACTTCCTTTCTCTCCTTTCTCACATAAATATTGCGCTCTTGTCCTTGGCGTAATCCACACATAGTTCCCGTTAAACCTTGACTCTCTTATTCTCTCTTCCCCCTCTGTCTTCTCTCTCTCCATGCCATTTTGCTTAACCAAGTCACAAGCCTTCCTTCCTTCCTCGTGCATCCTTCTCACTTCATCCATCTGCAGTCCATTCATTCTAAAATACCTTTCCCTCTCAGCCTCCATCTTCCCACCCCCTCTCCTGTTCTTCTTTTCCCACCAACACACCCTAACCATCCTACTTCCCCCCTCTTCCAAAAATTTCTCCTCATATTTACACGCCCTGCTCCCTGCTAGAATCCCTACACTCGTTCTCCCCGTCTCCCTCCTGACAATATACTTAGGCGTGTGTTCCTTGCCAACCCCAGGGTCCACTTTACATGCCTCTCCTGCGTTCTATTTACCTCTTCACTTTCCTTCCACCCCCACACCTCCACCTCCACCTCACTCTCTCTTTTATGTGACCATACACTCCCCCATTCCTCCGAAACACGAAGCCCAAGTACACAAACTCTTTCACGTCCTGCACCTCCTTTCCCTTCCATTTCTACTCTCCTCCCTTATCCCTTCCCCCTCCTTTTCTGAAAACCATAACCTTGGACTTTTCCGCATTCAAATTTAACCCCTTCTTATCCAGGTATCTTCTCAACATCTTCATCATCTCCTTTAAGGCCTCCTCGCTATTTGCCAGCAACACTATGTCATCTGCATACGCTAGTGACCAAATTCTAACCCCTCCTATCCTGACTCCTCCTACCACCTCAGCCTCCAGCTTACTTTCCATATCTGCAATTAAAATCGCAAGCAGCGTTGGGCTCAGAGGACACCTCTTCATATATCTCCCTTACCCTCTCAATTAGGCCTTTTTCTACTCCCCGATCCTCCATCGCCTCCCACAACCTCCCCCTATCCACCGACGGAAACGTGCCTTTGAGATCCACAAAAAACGCGTACACTCTCTTCCCCTTCTTCGCTAATTCTCTATCCACCACGTGCTGCAGAACGTAGATATTGTCCATAGTACTCCTATCCGCCCTAAATCCCGCCTGCGTCTCCGGCAATATTCCTTTCCCCTCGTCATCCTTCCGCAGTCTCTCTGCCACCACCATCGCGTATACTTTATACGCCGTATTCATTAGCGTGATCCCTCTATAATTTTCCTGCCTATCTCTATCTCCTTTCTTATACAGTGGCACTATTAACCCTTCTCTCCACCCTCCTGGGAATCCCTCGCCCCCCCATACTTTCTTCACTACCTCCTTCAGCCTCTCCCTAACCTCTTGTGTACTAAACAGCCATGCTTCGTTCTCCACCCCATCCAACCCTGCTGCTTTTGACCTTTTCAACTTCCTTATCTGCTTCTCTATCTCTTCGTCATTCAACTCCTCCATCTCTGCCTCCCCCGTTCTTCTACTTCCCCCGTCCGCCTTCCTTGAATCTGAGCACTGGAATGATTCTTTAAAAAATTCCCTCCATTCCTCACTTCCTATCTTCTCGCTGCCCCCCACCCTTCGCTTCCTAAACCTATTTATTATCTTCCAGACGTCCCCTCTGTCTTAACATTTGCTAACTTCTCTTCCAGCTCTTTCTCCTTTTCCTGTTCTTTCTTCTTACACATCACTCTAAATCCCTTCCTCATTTCTACGTACTCCTCCCTCCTCGCATTACCCTCTTTGCACTTCTTGTACTTCCTCTTCACCTTCCTTTTCATCTTTTTACATTCCCTATCCCACCACGGCTTCACCATTCCTTTCTTCTTCTTTCTAAATACCTTCTTTTCCACACACCCTTTCACCTTCTCTTTCAGATCCTCCCATATCTCTTCCACCGAATCCCCTCCAAAGCGTACCTTTCCTAGCTCCTCTTGATACTTCTCCACCGCCTCCCTCGTCCAGGTCACCCTCTCCCCTATCGAGACTTCTTCCCCGCCTTGTCTTCCGCCACCCTCACCTCTTATCCATAGACTCAATGGCTGATGGTCTGATTCCACCCCCCACTCTACTGCGAATTTTTCCGTCTCCTCCCATCCTTGCATATTCATAACCACATAATCTATCACCGATACCCCCACCTTACTTACTTATGTGTATTCTCCTTCCTCGTCCCCCGTTGCCATACCATTCGCCACCGCCCAGCCTCTATCCTCCATCCAGTCCCTTAGAATCTCCCCCTCCTTATTTATTATCATATCCTTCGATTTCCTTTCGAAGCTCTCCCCCAGCCTCTGGTCACTAGATAGCCAAAGTTGAAGTATCATATTCTGATCCTGCTCTGAGACACCGCCAGACGGTGTTGCGGTTTCCCCTGCCTACGTGCTTTGTTTTTATTTTAGAATTTGACAGTTATGTCGGTAAGTTTCAGAAAATTCATTCGATAGAAAATTTAACCATGAAACCTCGACAGACTCCAAGTGACAAACTGAAGTGTTACACATTAGATTGTCCATCAATGCGTCGGGAAAAAGCTCATAATTTTCCTATAGATGGGCAAATGTTGCTGAAAGTTTAAAATGAATACCACTTTAAACATTAAAATATTCTCTTGTCATTTCACTGTCAGTGCTTTTTAAAAAACAATTTTATTTGAAAACCAAGAGAAAAATAATTATAAATTTATGAATAAATATTCTAATCATTATTTATGTATTTTTATTTGTTATTTCTTGATTTCTTATAATTTGATTTACTTTTTAAGTTAATTTTAAAATTCCTATTATTATTATTATCATCATCATCTTAGGGATCCGAAATACCGCTATGAGGCGCTACTGGCGACTATCTTCCTTCATTTTTAAAGCATTAAGTGACCAGAGGCCGCTCTCCCCTTCCGTGTAAAGTCCCCCTTCGCTCCCATCCTCGCATTAAAATCCCCACCCACTATCACCATACTCTCCTCTCTTTCACCCAGCAGGTCTTTCACCCTTTCTTTAATTCTTTCCATCCCCTCCTTATTGTACACTGTAACAAACTTACAGGTTATGCCTCCTATTTTTATTTCCCTCATTTGCACTCCCTCCCCCTCTTCCTCTCCATGAACTTTTTCCTCTAATCCATCTCTAACCCCGGTTATAATTCCCCCACTGGCCCTTCCTTTCTTCTTCACTCTGACCGCCTCCTGAAGTCTCCACCTATACCCCCTTGGCAGCTTTGGCTCTATCCTATCCCATTCCTTTCTTTCTACCCATGTCTCTACCAGTCCCACAACGTCGAATTCCTGGATATAACGCCAGAACTCCTCGTCCTGCTTCTTTACCCCTGCTACATTCCAATACAGCACCTTCACTACTCCTCTACTCTGCCTTACCCCCACCCCCCACTGCCTACGAAACAAATTCCCCTGCACTTCCTTCAACACATCTTTCTCCTCATCCCATACCCACATTTTCTCGTCTATTTTTATTTTCCGATATCCTACCTTCGCCGATCTCCCTTCACTCCAACCACCCCGTATAGGTCCCTGATAGACCCGGATACGAAATTGCATTGCCGAATAGATCCCAGCTAGGAACGGATAAGACCCGGTAGAATTTCCAAGCGCCCGTATAGGTCACGGATACGAAATTGTATGCCGAACAGATGCTGGATAGGGCTGGATAAGACCCTGATAGAATTTCCAAGCACCCCGTATAGGTCCCTGATAGATTCGGATACGAAATTGCATTGCCGAAGAGATCCCGGCTAGGACCGGATAATAAATATATGTCCTAGCGTCCCGTGAAAGTCCAGGATAGACTCGGATAAAACCCGGGTACAAAAACCATAGTTCATTCCTGATAGGCCCGGATAGAGTCCCGAATCTATCCGGGTTTTATCCGGGTTCTATACGGCATTTTAGGCAGGGTACTTTTCTGGATGAGAGATTTTCTTTATCATTCCTGAAGATAGAAAAAGAAGTTAATAATTGTTTGAATAATTTTTAATTTCAAGGTATGAATAGCCTTTAATATATGTGTCCCCAGATTTGTATTTCATCATTGGTCATCGTGTCCAGGGACACATGGTTGAGTTTTTCAATGAAAATAGTAGTTATCTATTTTTCAACCATATAACAAATAAATATTCACTTGAAGTTTGCAATGCACTTATTTGAAAAACTTGTCAACTTTTTATACATATAATAAGTTTAGCGTGGAAGCATTTTCTGTAAAAACTGATTGGTTCCTGTGAAATCATAGTTTAAACAAATTAACATTAGGGAAGTAACCTTTAACAAAAGAATTCCTTTTCATTAATATTTACTGTCATCGTGCCCTGCGATCATTTTTAATGTATTAAATGAAGTTAGTTGTTGCTTTGAAAATAATGCTAATATTAAAAATTGAAAACGAAAATAGGAAAATATTATTTTGAAAAAAATTCATGTAATATTTTATTGAATATAAGTACGATCGTACTAATTTACAAAACACGTTGAAATATATGTATATATATATATATATTTAATTCGATTTTTAATCATTCCATCTCTTTTTAACAGCTGAAAATAGTTAAAAATATCACCTTCCTGCTAAAATAAGACAGGAATCGTAAAAAACAATCAGGACTTCTGACCATTTCTGACCACTTTTGTTACTTTTCACTACAGAAACCGTCAGGAGAAGTCAGAATTCATGCAAAATGTTTAGAAATCGTCAGAGCTTAGGTTCGAAGGAAAATCCTTTTATTAGCGGAGTCCAAGAATAGGATGCCATAAAACCTAATCCCTTTTATATTTCCCAGGTTATTTATATACCGACAAAAAATGCGCGATATCACTTGAAAAATAACAAAAATTTGGTTATATTTTAAAAATGAATTTTGCAAAAAAAATGAAGGTAGAAATCGTAATTTTGGAAATTTTGTAGATTTTGAAAATTTTTCGAAATAAAGTAAATTTTTTGATACTTTATATTTTTGTAGATTCCCGGAAAATGAACGAAAATTAAAGTTTTAAATTTTTCAACATTTGAAAAGTTTCAAAAAATCTCAAATTTTTTTTTAATATTTCAAAAATTTCCAAAAATCCACAAAATTAATTTTTTTTTTAAATTTCCATATTGTTTTGAAAATGTTTTTAATAACTTTCTAATAACATTTAATTGTATAAATAATAACCGTAGGAAAATTAAATGTTATTAGAAATAATTCTGCCCTCATAGTGACTGCAGACTCTGCGTCACATTCTCACGGCATTGTGTGATGCAGAGTGTGTTGGCCAAATGCGACTCATAGCGCTCGCAGATGTGTGCTCGACAGTCCATGCTGGCGGGATGAGTGCGTTATTGCACGCAGAACCTGACAATCACAATCTGTGGATGATCTCCCTGGCGGACCGAACGAACGGAGCGGATACGCTACAGCGTATCCTTATAGTATCCACATCGTATCCTCTCCGTATCATGCAAGAAAAACTCATTAAAAAAGGAAGATGAACATTTCACTTGTTGAAATTCGGATTCTACGTGAAATTTTTAGTTAAAAGGTCACAGAGTAATCGCAATAGTTTTTCTTGCAACATTAAAAACTTTTAATAAATATAATACTTATCGATGACGTGCGCTGAAGGCGACTTCAAACGCATCGTCATTCAGTACTACTTCATAGGCGTTATTCGTCGACGATGCGTTTGAAGTCGCATTCAGCCCACGTTATCGATAAGTATTATATTTATTAAAAGTTTTTAATGTTGCAAGAAAAACTATTGCGATTACTCTGTGACCTTTTAACTAAAAATTTCACGTAGAATCCGAATTTCAACAAGTGAAATGTTAATCTTTCTTTTTTAATGAGTTTTTCTTGCATGATACGGAGAGGATACGATGTGGATACTATAAGGATACGCTGTAGCGTATCCGCTCCGTTCGTTCGGTCCGCCAGGGCTGCGTCGCACAATTGTTATCTGGGTCTCTTTTTACTTATATTTAATTATTAATATTTATATGCTAAATAACTCTGAAGGTAAATCTAAAAATTTTGTCCATTATATTTATCCTAATTTAAAATTATTTAGGGAAATATTTAGGTACTTGAAATAGTCGAAACCCGTAGATTCTCAATTTCTAACTTTTGAATCTGTACGTGCAACATTGAAAAAAATTAATTTTAAATTTTAATCCTTTTCGGTTGGCCTACCTGCGGTCCTAGCCTATGAGCTACCTGATAGGACGTGAATTAGCATCTCTTTAGAAATAGTCAGACTCGTCAGGAATGGTCAGGATGTTCAGAAATCGTCAGAACTTCTGACCGTTTGTGACGATTCCGGACTTTTTTTTTAGTAGGGCTTCGTTAAAAAACACTACAAATAAATTCTAGATATATATTTCTTGGTCTTGTCCTCTACTATTTTCGTCATATTTTAGTCGAACTATGACAGAAAAAACAAGTTCTTTGACCGATTTTTAAACATTTTTTTAACCAAAACTTATTATTTGAATATTCACAATTTTTGGATATTCATATTTAAAATTAAAATTATCCTTGTAGGTAAAATAGGTTTCTACATGACTAACTATACATTATGTATAGTTTATATGGTTTATCTGTTTATACTTTATACCGTGAGATACCCCGGACCCATGGAGGGCCATAATCTGTAAATATTTTGATCTTATACTTCTGAGTAGTGCTCAGTAGTTCTAATCAATGTAGAGTTCAGTGGACACGTGTCGAAGGTTGCTTCAAAGCAGCAAAGAACCAAAGTATAAAAAGTGGAAAACAGAAAAGCATTTAAAGAAAATTAAGGTAAGATTTTTATACAAAGTTCTGTCTGCGATTTGTTAATAAATAAGTATGTAGTTTATGTGAAACGTATAATCCCATAATATCTAAATTAAGTAGAACTCAGACCTTTCTTGATGTATAAAGTTTCCATGCCGAATAGCATCAAAGCGGATAATTGGAAATTTCGTCGTATAATATCGTACATATAGTAATTAGTTTGTCAGGGTATAATCCAGAAATTTGAACGTCAGAAAATACTGCAGTCCTTATCAATGTTTATTCCTTATTGAGTCATGTGTGAATTTTAGAAAATTTCTTTTCGGAACGCAATTATAAAAATGGCGTGCTTTCATGCCTCCATAGACATACGCAAAAGTACGCTTTTTGATCGGCGCCTGGCGGTGCGTTGGATGAGTTACAAAATAGGGTTCTGTTAGCACGGCGTGACGTAGAGTTAAAAAAAGAGCTTTGTTTGTGCATGCCCGAGTATTTTCGTAACGCTAGAGTTGGCTAAGAGAGATCGTCGTAGACAAAGATAGAAAGAGAATTCATGATGGATTAGTGAGTCGATGTTTCTAACGAAGAGTATAGCGTGTTCTTATCGCCTCGCACATTATACTTTGTTGTCTCATTCACGCTCGCTAGAACAAAAATGCAGCAGAGCTCATGCGTACCTTCGCCGACTCAAAACGTGATTTTGCATTTTTCCATGAAGACAATGAAATCACGCCATTTATGTTTTTGTTCTGAAAAGTATCGTTCGTGACTCCTGCGGACTGACGGCTTTCCTTTTTGAAACGAGCGCAATGTTTTTGTAACTCGTCTCTGGTTCGGGCGCCTACATACAGCCATGGAGTATTATGACTCCATGCGTCCGGAATAGGTTAAACCACAAGTTATACAAGTAATTCCATTAAAGAATCAGGTCATCAGGTCAACTGAAGAATTAATATACCTAATACCTAATCTAATAAAAGCAATAAAAAATGAGAAAAAAAATTATTCATGCTTAACAATATATTGCAAAAAATTCTATCGTCTGATATATATTCTGTTCTCTTTTTTTATTTGAAAATTCAAAAAAACTACCTATTGGTTAAAAAGTTATGGCAAATTTGGTATATATCTACGGTTTTTGCTAGTGAAAAAATTAAACAAAAAATTTGTTACCTAATTCATAATTTCTCGAATTTGTGCAGAAACATGTTTTTGGATTTAGGTAAATTCACAATTTTTCGGAAAAAGTTGAAAATGTCGAATCTGAAATTCCTTCAGCTTGAACCAAAGATGTACGAGATTTTCGCTATGTTAAAAACTTTCCAATATCTCGAAAAAAATTCGAATAACCCCTAAATTAGAAAAATAATTTTTTTCCGAAAAAGCGAAGTGATAATATATTTCTTTGGTTTAAACTGAAGAAATTTCAGGTTCAACATAATCAACTTTTTCAAGCGGGTAAACCTGGAAGTACCACCATGTCCAAACAATGTATAACCCATGCCAGAAGTAACGGCTCATTTAAGGCTCATTTAATACCCAAAAGCCCAAAAGCCAAATTTTGGGCTCTGCATTAAAAAAAATGCATGGTACTACCAGCTTTACGTAAAGCTAGCAGTACCATGGTAGAAATATTTGTTAAATCAAGTTTTTTCTTTTACAGGAATCGAGGGCTCATTTAGGGCTCTTAAATGACCCCGGCGCAATTTTTCAAAAACAACCCCTATCTCAGAAAAAATATCCTGAAAAATAAATATGCACTAATTGAAAAAGTGAGCACATCAGAATTGAGGGCCCATTTTAGGCTCTCCAACGATCCCAAAATCAATTTTCCAAAACCATCTCTTAACATCCGAAAACTACCCCTTACTCAAAAGTACTCACAAAGTGCAAGCAAAAGTATTGCATCAGTTTGAAATATTTTTTAGTTGTCCAAAAACATCAAAAACTATTTCAAAAACCACCCCTTAAACTCGAAAACCACCTCGTGAAGGATTTTGACATTAAACTAAGAATGAAATATATCAGCAGTTTTTGCTTTTCTTGGACCGTGTTCAAACAGTGTATGCCCTATGCCAGAATTAAGGGCTCATTTAATACCCGAAAGCCAAATTTCGGGTCTGCATTTAAAAAAAATACATAGTACTGCCAGCTTTACGTAAAGCTAGCAGTACCATGGTAGAAATATTTCTTAAATCAACTTTTTTCTTTCACAGGAATTGAGTGCTCATTTAGAGCTGTTGAATGACCTCCGGCGCAATTTTTCGAAAACAACCCCTATCTCAGAAAAAATGACCTGAAAAATAAATATGCACTAATTAAAAAAGTGAGTACATCAGAAGTAAAGGTTCATTTTAGGCTCTCCAACGACCCCAAAATCAATTTTACGAAACCATCCCTTAACATTCGAAAACTACCTTGATTTGAAATGGATTTGGTCCAAAGATATTGGCAAAATCTTTCAAATAGGAATTTGCAGCATATTTTGTTTTTACTATTATTATCAATCAATTATAGTTTGAAATCGATAAAAAAACATAATACAGAGCTTAAATAAAAACGCTACAAGTGTGAATAAAGCGCTAATTAAATGGGAATAATGTTACCAGAGGTTATTAAGCTATAATTTATCATTCATATAACAGTTTATGTGAAAATTCTATCAAGATTTAAAAGGCCTAATTGAAATAAAAATAAATGGAATTTATACCAGAATTTGATGTTACATTTACATTTTCATATTTTCTTAAAACTTGGATTCCAACTTATGAACTCGCGAAGTGATATGTGCGCTGCAGTCCTGCTATACATTTTTGAATTAAAAAACTTTTAAACTTGAACTTAAAAAGATTAAAATTCAAGAGTTCCACTTTGAGTGCTTGAATTTGTAGTTTTTTTTATTACTTCAAATGGAGAGATTTTTTAGCTTTAGAGTTTGAATTTTTTAATTTTACTGGCCGTGAAAAATGTTTGCGAACCGAGAAAAAATCGGAAAAATACCGGGAACTTTTTTTCTAGATTAAAATGGTCACCCTCATATATGTACGTACATACTTAAAGATCAGTACGTTGATAAAGTTTATTTTCGAGCCCAAACATTTTCACTTTCATTATGATATTATAAAACCAAAATGGCAAAAATACAAAAAAAATTTTTTTTTTTAAGACAGAAAGTTCACTCGGCCCTGATTGTTTATGGCTTAGAGAGTCCCGAGATAGAACGAAGGCCATTAAGGGTACCCCCGAGACGGTCACTATAGCGGGACTACAGTGTACCTATTTCAAAGGTATCCGAATTTGTGATTCGGAAACACAGTTTCTTCTTTGGAAAACAAAAATTACTTTTGCGAAATGTGCGTTACTTTTTTTTTTATTTTATTTTTCAGGACTTTTCTGTTCAAACTAAAAAATTTTTTCCGTTCACATATGGACAGAATATTTACTACTGATATTTTGAACATCATTTTCTGTGATGTAAGTACATTTTAATCTTATTTAAATGTTCATTATTTGAATTTCAAATGCACAAGGTGAAAATGATTATTTTTATCGACTGACGAATAAACATACGCTCTACATCTAAATTCTAAATAGGCAATTGTTTTGTACTCATGAAATATTGCAAAGTCGTTTAGTAATTGCTTTAGTAAGCATTTCTCACAATCTTTAGTAGAAAACTGCTAATTTATTCAGTAAGGCTTAGTATTCCAATTACTAAGCCCAACTTAAGAATTTAATTTATTTTATTCAGGAATTACTAATTACTACTTCAGCTTTAGGAAGTAGTATCAACGTCTTAACACTGGTCCTATACTTTTGTATGCACTTTTTATTTCCACTAATACTGCAAATATTAACCGATTTTCATGAATCTTTTTTTTCACTTTCTTCTAATTATATATATAAATTAATTTAGCTGATTATAATTGAATAAAGCCATGCTTTTATCATTTTAATTTTTGTAACAAGCGATAATGTCATAACAATAAAAGGGTCTTTCATTCCAGATGATACCACTCGCCGCGGGTTATCTGCCTGGAACGCTTCACCAATGGTACAGGGCTACGCATCGAAAGCACAGAAGCAGCTACCACTGAGCGTCATTGCTATGTGCATTTAGGGTAGTTTTTCTGTGATAGGGGTTGTTTTTGAAAAATTGCGCCTTGGGTCATTCAAGAGCCCAAAATGAGCCCTCAATTCCTGTGAAAGAAAAAAACTTGATTTAACAAATATTTCTACCATGGTACTGCTAGCTTTACGTAAATCTGGCAATACCATGTATTTAAAAAAAAATGCATTGCCTAAAATTTGGCTTTTGGGTATGAAATTTGCCTTAAATGAGCCCTTAATTCTGGCATAGGACATACACTGTTTGTGAACAGTCCAAGAAAAGCAAATACTGCTGAAATACTTAATTCTCAGCTTAATGTAACATTTCTTCACAAGGTGGTTTTCGAGTTTTAGGGGTGGTTTTTGAAATAGTTTTTGATGTTTTCGGACAACTAAAAGATATTCCAAACTGATTCAGAGATAGCCTGCAAGTAGACTTAATCCTCAATCGGGGATTGAGGATCAAACGTAAAAAGTCAGGGCTGTGTAAACCATTTCCTAATATTATGCAATCTCTTCACATTAATACCTGCGCACTGCCCCTTTCCGCTTCGCTTTATTAAGTGGTTCTCCTGAAAATTCCAAGTTTTCTAGTATTGACACCCGTGCGTTCCAGAGATATTTTTGAAAGATGTTTCAAAAATCGTGTTTGCCTAGACTGACCAGCCCCATTGCAATTTATAGCAAAATATTTAGCAGCAAAATTGAACTAGTGGAAATTATAAGAAAGTTGGAAAAAAGAAACCTCCTATCTCCAATAGGTGCCGAGTTATGGTCCTTCAAAGGAGCCGGATTTTTTTTAAAAAGAGGCAAAAACCCCCAATTCTGAAGTTTGTATCTGTACTTTGGAACCTGTTAATTTTACAAAAGAATGTTCAACATTTCAATCAAAGTAGACGTAATTTCGAGTACACCAGACTCTCTGTTGAGGAACAATGTCGGGGGTTGCCTGCAAATAGCCTTGTTCATTAAGCGTTTACATCGAAACGCAAACAGTCAGGGCTGCCTGAACCGTTTCCATAATATTGCGCAATATACTTGACTGATTAGTAGTGCACTACGTCCCTTCAGAGGTGGATTCGCAACCGTCTCTCGCCCTGACCCCTGCGAAACTGCGTGGACCAGAAATTCTAGGAATTCATAAAACGCGTGTGATCGCGCGTCACTTAACAGAGAGTCTGGTGTAATTCTAAAAAAATGCAATGACCTAGCCTCAATAGGTCATAAGTTATGGCCTCCCAAAGTTGGCCACTTTGGACCTGTTCTTCAGGGTAAATTACTCATACTCAGTTTTTTTCAAATTATGTACTTCGCTTCCGGATGATGCTACGTGAGTGGGACAACAGAAAAGGTTGTAGGGCAGAAAATTATGCGTAATTCTAAAAAAATATAATCGTCTAGTCTAGCTATTTGTAGCAAAAAAAGCGTTTTCAAAACTGTCCGTTTCGCACATATCCTACAGAAAAACTTCTAACAACAACTTCTGTTGTCGAAAGTGAATGAAGGAAAAAATATAAATTAACTGTTTTCATATTGTTTATTTATAAACTAATCATCGCCTAGAAAACAATTTTTGTTAATTGTTTATAATAAAAGAATATGTAAACAAATTATTGAATCATTCATGCAAGTGATGAGGGAACTTATTGAATAATTGACTGATTTACAAATATCTTCTCAACTTTCGAAAGAAATATTATTATTATGCCTGATAGTCAACCTTCGGGGTGTGGAAAAAAGTTCATCTTACAAAACAATTTTTAAGTTTCTACAATGTAGAGTATCGTCTAACACTTAGTAATTTATCAGTCAATTATTTAATTAGTTTTCCATCACTTTCATAATTACATAATCAATTTGTTTACATATTATTTTATTATGAACAATTAACAATTGCTTCTTCTGCGATGAGTAGTTTATCAATTTTTTTTCATGAAATAATATTACTTTATAGAGCTAATCCCTTCAATAATATTTTTTATGAATAATAAATAAACAATGTAAAACCAGTTAATTTAGTCAGTCTACGAAAACTCGAATTTTGGAACTTTTTCAACAAGATTTCTGGGACGCACAGGTGGGCTAGCAGTTCAGGAATGTCGAGAACCGCGCGGCTTTCTGTCGGGTGTGGAGTTTATAGTGAAAGTACACATTTCATAGTTTTTGAGAATACTTTATAACAATTCGAGTTCCATTTTTGGGTCTTCGAACCACGCTTCATAAAAAAAGTAAAATATTGGGTATTTTGGCGAAAAGTGCGTAACTGTTTTACTAGGATGTCAGAAAGTGTTGCTGGGACTTCTTAAAAAATAATATCACCTCAATTAAAGACTCTTCAAGGGGTGCTTTTTTGATTTGCAGAAGTGATTCCGTTAAATAAAGCGTTTTCTAATTCTAAGTTGTGGTTCCGCTATATTTAAAAACCTAAGTATCTCAAGAGTTGAGTCTAAAAATAAAAAAATACCATATATGACGTTCTATTCTTCACAGAGGATAGCACTAGTTTGCATTGGTTATATTATGTTTAATTAATTGAAGCAGTTTTCGCAAAAAGACAGTATTGTTCAATTAGTTTGTAATAAGGGTTGGTTTCTACGCCCACAGACGGAAGACAAATTGTCTTATGAGTAATTATGTGAAGAGCTATGAAAGAAGCCGATTAGGTGTAGTTGTTTAAAACTTTAAGGATAGTTTTCCATCACTGGCATACATTTTAACTTTTAAAAGGTCATTTTTAATTATTGAAGGTATGACTATTTGCACCATCACGAACGGTGGTGACATGGATTGATGATAATTCTGTCACCCCCGCCCTCCTTCCATTAACCTCCCTAAGGGATTGGTGATATTTGTGTGACTCCCTTCCAGTTTCACCCCCCCCCCCCCCAGGGATGGTGATGATTTTGTACTAGTTTTTGTTAAACAATTTGATAGTTTCAAACATATATTTTTGGTAGGGGACACATTAAAAACATCCATTCCATAGTTGCTCGACTCCTTACCGACATATTTTGTTGAAAAAAAAGGTCCATACGATATGAGATATCGAGTTGGAAATTTAAGAAATTAAATACAGTGAACCTCAGAGATAGTGCCGGTTTTGGGGCTGACGGTGCACCTAACTCCTCGGAGTTAGGTCCACTCCGAACGTCAACAGTCAGAGCATATGAACCATTTTCGGTGGATTTTACTGTGTGGTAAAAAATGTTTTGAAAATTGTTTTCCTAATACGGAGATAAGGATAGACTAAGTATTTAACGCAAATGAGGAAGAAGGTTTGCTGTTATACGTTAAAATAAATGTGTTTACTGCTTAAGTACTTTAAACGTTTGCGGGCCGTCGAGCATCTTGTTTAAAAGGAGAACTTTCTTTTGAATAATCGATTCAGATACTCTGTCGCTCGCTTGATTAAACCATTCGAAGACAGCAGCATCCAAAAGCACATCACTTTTTTGCGCCGAAACACCTCGCAAAACATTTCAAGTGGGAAGCACGCACTTTTGCGTATAGCGCATAATATAAGGCAGTTTCATAACCAGATATACGAAGAAGACATACGAACAGAGATGATCCGAGTGTGTTCCAATGACAGATCTTACTTTTCGTTTCGAAGCGCATGCTCTCTTTCTCTGTCTATTCAATACTTCTTTGTTTTCTTTGTCGTATCGTAGAGCCTATTGGGTAGCTATGACAGCGCCACCAATTCAGAAGAAATTTGAATTTCAATTAAATATTAACAAGAAATCTCATAGTGAATAATTAATTTTAAACCACAGTATAATATTATTGATTAAAATTAATTGATATTTACTGTTCTTTATCTCTAACATTGCTCCAGTAACTTTGAGAGACCACTTCGCGATATATATTTGCGTGTCAGATGGTGCTGTTGTCAATATCAAAGACAGGCTCATTCGATCGTACGAAGTAATCCGATCAGTCCCATCGGCTTCAGTTGGCTTATGGCTTATGGCATTGGAGACCCATTGCTAGTTGATGGGAGCTCGTCACCGTGCTTCGAGTTACCTCACGCAACGGCATGTCGCAGTTACACATGTAGGCCGTAAGGGTACAGCACCTTACCACAACGCTCCTGGTCTATCACGCCTGAGTGAACATCCGCCCCCCCCCCCCGCAGCTCCTGTCACCACGACCCGCGGCGCGGCGTCAATTCTCGGAAGAACTAACTCCGGGGGCACTATCGCCGGGGTTCGCCGTATCTAAAAGACATCAAGAAACGTTTGTATGGTCCTGAATTTTTAGAATTAAAATAAAAGTTTAACATGTTTTATGGTATTGAGGAATTAAATGTTGTAAGTGAACCCAGTTTCTCTTGAAACCTAATTGCTATGCAATATTCTATTTAAAATGTAGCTAAAATGTTAATTTTTTTGCTTCTCCCTCAAATCTAATACACATTTCTCATTAAAATATGAATAGCGCTGGGGCTAGTGGGCGAAATTTTCCGAAATGTTAGCCCAGAACGAGCTGTAAGAGGGGTTAATCATACCGAAAATTCCGTAACGGTGGACAGTTCGATAATAATTTCAGACTTCACAGCATGTCCCCTATTTCCCTTAAAATTCCGCTTTTTTGATTTTTAAACCTTAAAACTTCCCAATTTGGGCTATTTTCACTATAAGGCCCCATTAGGTGAGAGGGTGGGGGGGGGTTGCGGAAAAGGCAAGTGGCGATATGGAACACAACTTTTGCCATTTTCAGCCCCCTAAGTTTCATTTCTCCCTCTAATATCTTTATTCTTTATTTTCATGATACATTTTTTTATTTTTTATTAGGGGAGGGGGAATTTACATATTTTTACAGGAAAAGTAAAGTTAAGAATTTTGTTATCTTAATTTAGTTTTTGTAACGTCAATAATCATGAACGATATAATATACGAACAGTATTAAACTTGACTTTTCTTACAAACAGATTAGAAACATGTGCATTTATTGTAATTTTTGTACATTTTAGAGTCCCATATTTTTTTATTCCACGTACCTTATTTCCCCTAAAACATTATTTTACTAGTTTTCAAGTATCTTTCAACGTTTTTCGGAAATCTCAAAATGTATCAGATTTCGTCAATATTAATACTAGTTGTTATTTAGTATTAATTTTTTAAGTTTTCGCGCATGTCTACCGTTATCGAGTAATACAAAATTTAGATTTTTTTCCTTCTGAACATCTTTTTATTGGCATAGTTCGTGGTGGCCGAGGACCACTCCTTGTTATAAAACCCTGAAAATGTTGTCAGTTTCGCGTATCTCACCGGTATCGACATCACACAACATTTCTAAAAATACTTTTGCTGAGTTTGTTTATGGTGGCCGAGAACCTTTGCGAAACCCTGGCGGACCGAACGAACGGAGCGGATACGCTACAGCGTATCCTTATAGTAGCCACATCGTATCCTCTCCGTATCATGCAAGAAAAACTCATTAAAAAAGAAAGATTAACATTTCACTTGTTGAAATTCGGATTCTACGTGAAATTTTGAGTTGAAAGGTCACGGAGTAATCGGAATAGTTTTTCTTGCAACATTAAAAACTTTTAATAAATATAACACTTATCAATGACGTGCGCTGAAGGCGACTTCAAACGCATCGTCATTCAGTAGCAGTTCATAGGCTTTATCCGTCGACGATGCGTTTGAAGTCGCCTTATTCAGCCCACGTTATCGATAAGTATTATATTTTTTGAAAGTTTTTAATGTTACAAGAAAAACTATTGCGATTACTCCGTGACCTTTTAACGCAAAATTTCACGTAGAATCCGAATTTCAATAAGTGAAATGTTCATCTTCCTTTTTTAATGTGTTTTTCTTGCATGATACGGAGAGGATACGATGTGGATACTATAAGGATACGCTTTAGCGTATCCGCTCTGTTCGTTCGGTCCGCCAGGGAACCCCTGCATTTTTTTCAGTTTTCGCGCATCTCTACTTTACTCTACTCTATTATGTTAGCTCGGGGTGGTTAAGGACCACCATCAAACCGTGACATTTTGACAGCTTTAATTTATCTCTTACCGTTTTCGAGATAAAGCCAATTTTAAATTCGTTTTTGATTTTTAACATATTTTTCTGTTTGGTTAGTTCGAGTTTGTCGAAAACAATCCTGCTCAGCAAAACCCTAAACATTTTCAGAGTTTTCATGCATCCCTAATCGTTTTCGATATCATTCAAAATTTGTATTATTGTTATTAATTTTAAAAATCTGCTTATTGTGTTAGCTTGATTTAGTTGAAAACAATCCCCCTCTGCAAAATCTTTTAAATTTAATTAGTTTTCACGTACCTCTGACCGTTTTCGATATAATTCAAAATTTAGATTTAAACTTCGAAAATCCATTACTGGTTTAAGTTACCATGTAAATATTGTTAATTTTCACATATCTCTCACCTTTTTCGAGATAACTAAAAAATTTGATTTTGCTTTGATATTTGAAAACACTTTCTTGCATTTCCTCTATATTTAGAGAATCTAACAATGAATTTCAACTAATTTATAACTAGCGCGACTTAAATACACTGATTTGAATTCTTAATTTGTAACTATTTTATTAGTTCATTATAATAATTAAGCCAGACATGTTGATTCTTTTGAAATGTGCGCCTTCTTGAATTATCGAGTTAGCAAATCGACTTAGCGAATCTTCCTCTCGACAGCTGATTAGCTGATTCTACTGCGACTTACATTAGATGTCAATGGCTAACTGAATTGACAAATAGGGTTTGGGGACTACACATGAAGTTGGCCGAAATGCATGTCCTTTTTATAATAGAAAAAATATAATATTTACAGAATGGAAGCTGAATCTACTAGTTTCAGTCTGATACGCATTATCGGTTCAGAACCTGTGAAATCAAGAGATGGTGTCATAATACTAAATATGTGTAAACCAGTAAGTATATTGTATAAAAAACAGTAAGTATAATCATATTTTTCTTTGCGTATACATGCAAAACTCTCATTTGGCCATTGTTAGACGAATCGAAAAAGGTCGATTCGGCATTGTGCGCGAAGGTGATGAGCGAAATCCCAAAACTCGGTCAGCAAAATGCTTTCACCGATGAGCAAAATGCTTGTAAGGATGAGCGAAATTTTCTCTAGGGTTACCAAAACATTTTGCTCACTATGTGAACATCGTGCTCGCGGTGAGGTTGGATCAGTAATTTTTCATTGTAGCAATTTGTTACGTCGTAACAATTTCTTCTTTTACAATGTTTAGGATTTATTGGTCTCACTTGAAAATTCTTCAAATATTAAACTACGAACTTTCTATTTCTT
>CAKNXH010002124.1:14324-58644 GCA_932178445.1 Andricus quercusramuli | reverse complement strand
AGAATCCAAAATGTGACGTCAGGCGAAGGAGTGTCCTGACACCTCCACCAATATATAAGTAACCAATCAGCGTCCTTAAAAGCCTTTTGCGTTCTCCCGTTTGGTCAACCCTTAGAGTTCACTCGTAAGTTCTGCGACTTCCAAAACATCAGAAATCTTGTAACCGTCAAGCAGCGAACACCTGATCGGTTCGACTTCAGGCTTGTTCAAAACATGTTGTAAACGCAAACGTAAAATTTGAATGAATCTCTCATCTGTAACTTTTGTGTAATCGGATAAATCGTGTGTGTGTTTTAAAATAAATTATCATTTAAACTCACTTCCTCGATTCACTAATCCTATCTCACAAGTATAGCATAGACAATACATTTTTTGGTCCTTCGAAAACCGGATGTTTTGCCGCGTAATAAACATTTCTCGCGTGTGTACAACATTGCTTCCGTAAAGCAACCATCACATCAGTGCAAGTGTAAAAATCGTGCAGACACTATTCTCGTCAAAGAACTGAACTACGAGTGTCCGCGAGTGTACAGCCGTGTGTGGGACTACGGAAGGCAAACCAGCATCTAAGAGAATCTAGTGCAAAAAGAGAGATTCATATATCCAGCGTTATCCAGAGAGTCACTGCAGCATTTGTGCCAGTGATTCAATCAATCCAGAGGGTCACTGCAGCATTCTCAGCCAGAGGTCCTATCATCCAAGGAGCCGTCGCAGCATACAGCATCTTCAGCCAACCAGCGGTCCTGCATCTCATCTCCTACATCCTACGAGTAAGTAATCTTTGACTCACCATCCGATTTCTTATCCCATTTGTGCGAACCTATCCATATTCTCTTTGTCCGTTTCAATTTCGATTCAAAGTGCTCTCATAATGACGGATCCAGATCCACAAATCGTGTCTTTAATCAAACAAAGGGGTGCTCTTAAAACTAGATTAACAAAGTTAGAAAAAGTTTTAGATCAATTCGAATCGGATCCAAATGCCGATTTCGAACTTCTCGATCTTGAAGGTAGATTCGCGAAACACCAACCATTGTTAGAGCAATCTGAGAAAATCAATACAGAACTCGAATCGCTAACCAAAGATGAAACACTTTTAAAATCTTTCGAAGATGAACATACATCCATTGAGGATCGGTACTTTGCGATTAACGGACGAATAAAAAAATTTACCAGGCAATATTTGAATCCACCAATTAATCCGCGTTTAAATCAAACAAGCTATGAAAGTATCATAGATGAGTCTGAGCTAAATAATCAAGCTGGCAATTCACAAAATTTGATATTGCCAGAATCTCTCGCGACACTAGATCCTCTAAATTCACAACCACTCGTGAACACTTTAGCTGTCGCGAATCAATCAGCTTCCGCGAATCCAACATCTTCCGCGAATCAGGTGCTGCGTGCAAGTCCAGCGATTTCAGGCAGCACGAACAGCTCAGATAATTCTATGAATTTTCAAAATACGGGTCACGTTTTCTTAGATCCAAATCTTCCTAAGCTTTCACTGCCGACATTCTCGGGCAGCTTTGACACATGGCTCGGTTTCAGAGACACATTTTATTCAATGGTTCATAAAAATGCACAAGTACCCAATATTTTTAAATTTCATTATTTGAAGTCATGTGTCAAGGACGAAGCGGCAGAAGTAATCGCTTCGCTCGAATCATCCAGCGACAATTACGCGATCGCTTGGAAATTATTGACAGATCGATACGATAATCGGAAATTTATTGTCGAAAATCATGTTAAAGCACTTTTTAATTTGCCATCAATATCCAGAGAATTCTCGATTCGCTATTTATTAGATAGCGTACTAAAACACGTTAGAGCTCTACGCGCATTAGAGCAGCCAGTTGATCATTGGGATCTAGTCATAATTCATATAATAAAAGAAAAATTAAACAACTATAATCGTGAAAAATGGGAAGAGTGCACTGGGAACTCAAAGGTCCCAAAATTAGAGACAATGATTTCGTTTTTAGAGCGCCGTGCTCAGATTGAAGTCACGCGTCCAGCTCACAATACAAATTCAAATTTTCACAATTCAAATCGAAATACGTATTCGAAAAATAATTATGTGTCAGGTTAAGGTTCGAATCCATCTCGCACATTCGTTGCTTCGCTTACCAATCCACTGGCAAATCAATCTACAAATGATTCAAGCCATTCAAAACCACAGCGTTCATGCCCTATTTGCAAAGGAGATCACGCAATCTTTTCGTGCGATAAATTTTTAAAATTAACACCTCAAGACCGTCTAGCCGAAGCCAGAAACGCAGCTCTGTGCGTAAATTGTCTTCGTGCAGGTCATCGTGCGGGCGATTGCCGCTTAGGGACGTGTCGTAAGTGCAATAGAAGACATAATACACTTCTTCATTTTGAACAGAAGTCAAATGAGATAAAGCAATCTACTTCTACTGAAAAGCCGTCCACGAGTAGTTACCACATACGTGTACCATCTCAAGTTTATTTAGCAACTGCCATTGTCGATGTCATTGACAATCAAGGCACTTATCAACCCTGCCGTGTCATGTTAGACGGGGGGGCTCAATCATGCACAATAACTGAGGCTTGCGCATCTCGCTTAGGGTTGCATAAAAAACAGTTTGAAATTCCAATGTTATCAGTTGATGACATGAGGACGAACATTAAATTTAGGACATATGCCACAGTTAAATCAAGATTTAATGATCAAAAATCCGATTTAGAACTTTTAGTTGTTCGCACGATTTCAAATGCAATGCCATCATTTCCGTTGGACAAGAAAGCTTTCGAAATCCCTGACAATATCTTCTTAGCCGATCCGCAGTTTCATGAACCTGCTCCCGTCGAGATGATCATCGGCGCCGAGTATGTTTATAATTTTTTACTCGCAGGAAAATTAAATATCCCGGGTCATACAGCAGTTTTACAGAAAACCATTTTAGGATGGATAATCGCAGGTAGAGTGTACGATTCAGAAGGGAAAAATAAAGTAGGCGCAAGTGTATCGGTTTGTAATTTTATCCAACACACAAGTTTACCCCTTTTATGGGAATTAGATCGAGTGCAGCCCTCTTCCAAGCGTTCTAAGGAAGAGCAGGCCTGTGAGACTCACTTCGTAGAGCACGTTCAACGTGACGACAGCGGTCGTTACATAGTCCACCTCCCATTCAACGAAAAGGTAAATCAAATTGGTGAATCTAAGCACATTGCGTTTCAGCGTTTTTATTCTGTCGAAAGGAAATTCGAAAAAGATCCTAAATTAAAGGATCATTATTCAGCTTGTCTTAATAATTATTTAGATGAAGGCCACGTGTCTGAGATAATTGACAAATCCTCTTTAGATCAGGGTTATTACCTCCCCCATCACGCAGTGGTTAAAGAGGACAGCCTCACAACCAAAACTCGAGTCGTGTTTGACGCTTCTATGAAATCTTCCACAGGAATTTCTTTGAATGATTGTCTCATGGTCGGACCTACCGTTCAAGATGATCTTGTATCTATTTTCACACGATTTCGTTCATTTCAATTTGCACTCACAGCTGACATCCAGCAGATGTATCGGCAAATAAAGGTTTCCCAAAATGATAGCTCGTATCAAAAAATTCTTTGGCGAAACAATCCAAACGAGCCCATTAAAATTTATTCATTAAATAGAGTCACCTTTGGCACAGCTTCCGCGCCATTTCTTGCGACTCGAACTCTGCTGCAGCTAGCAGAGGATGAGCGCAATTCATATCCAAACGCCGCACGCATTCTTCAACGCGATTTTTATGTCGACGATCTGTTGACAGGTGCTCAGTCATTCGAAGAGGCATTATCACTTCGAAATGAACTGATTCAACTTCTAAATAAAGGCGGATTTAGTCTCCGAAAATGGGGGTCGAATGATCCACGATTAATGAGCGATTTTCCTGGTAATATTACACCTACACACATGTCTCTAGACCCGACGGAAACTATCAAAACACTAGGGCTTCATTGGGACTCACAAACAGATTCCATAGTATACACAGTTAATCTTTCCGATGAAAAAGAAAAAGTCACAAAAAGATCAGTTTTATCCCAAACGGCAAAATTGTTCGATCCACTAGGTTGGCTGGGACCAGTCGTGGTCTCAGCAAAAATTATAATTCAGCTTCTTTGGAAGCAAAAACTCGGTTGGGATGATTCCATTCCGTATAAGTTTCAAAAAATATGGCTAGACTTCAAACATCAATTAAACCTCCTTAACAATTTACGTTTTAATCGATGCATAGTCGTTCCAAATACAGTGAAGATACAAACTCACGGATTTTGTGATGCTAGCACTAAGGCATACGGTGCATGTATCTATCTCCGCTCTACTGACAGTCAAGGCAAACATCATTGCTCTCTCATATGTGCGAAATCACGCGTCGCGCCTATAAAGGTTGTCTCATTGCCAAAATTAGAATTGTGCGCAGCACTTTTACTAACAAAGTTATATCAATCCACAATCGAGTCGCTAAAAATGCCCTTCAATAAAACTTTTTTTTGGTCCGATTCAACGATCGCACTAGGTTGGATTGGCTCGGATTCATATACTTTGCCCACCTTTGAGGCAAACAGAGTAGCAGAAATTCAAAAGGTCACCCCCGATCAATGGTTTCACGTACCAACAGATCACAATCCAGCTGATCTTATCTCACGGGGGCAAAATCCAAAGGATTTTTTACAAGCCACTATTTGGCAAACCGGTCCAAGTTGGCTCAGTCAAGATGACAGAACTTGGCCTGAAACGCGAACAATTCACTCTAAAAAACTTAAAGATGTTATTCAACCCTCCTTATCGTTCACTTTAACAAATTCCAATGCAGAAAAGGAGTGGCAAATCCATTTTAAAAATTTGCTTGAAAAATACGACAACGCAAAAAAATTGAAAACGGTTCTAGCTTATTTATTAAGATTTATCCACAATGTGCGAACAAAAGACCAATCTGAAAAATTGCAAGGTCCTCTTTCATTTAAAGAAATCGACACCGCGATGTTAACCGTAGTAAAGTTGGTACAAAAAGACGCATTTCGCAAGGAAATTGATTTATTATCTCGCGGTGAAATTCTTGACAAAAAAAGCAGTTTATTGAGTTTAACTCCCTTTATCGACGAAGGCATTATCAGAGTTGGTGGCAGACTCGAACGCGCTAATATTCCATACGCGAAAAAACACCCAATTGTTTTACCAAAAGGTCATTATATAACTAAACTCATTATTCGCGAAGAACACATCGCTAAAAAACACGCGGGAATGCAAGCTACACTTTATGGCGTTCGAGAATTATTCTGGCCAATTGATGGACGTAACGTCACGCGTCATGTTTTACACAAGTGCGTTAGATGTTTCAGAGCGAAGCCTCGCGGCATTAATCACATTATGGGGAATTTGCCTGAAAAAAGACTGTCCTATTCGCGACCCTTTCTCAATGTTGGCGTCGACTATTGCGGACCTTTTTTTGTAAAACAAAGACGTCATAGAAATCGAGGTAAAGATAAAGTCCACATTGCAACTTTTATCTGTTTTGCAACGAAAGCGGTTCATCTCGAAGTGGTTAGCGATGAGACCACTGAAGCTTTTCTCGGTTGCCTTAAGCGATTTTTTTCTCGCCGAGGAAAGGCTGTAACGATTCATTCTGACAATGGTAGGAATTTCGTTGGGGCAAACAATGAGTTGAGAAGACTCTATGAATTTGTAAATTCACAACTCGAAAATGAGACAGTCAGACAGTTTTTTCTAGAAAATAAAATCACATGGCATTTCAACCCTCCAAGCTCACCCCACTTTGGCGGGCTCTGGGAGGCATCAGTCAAATCTTATAAACATCATTTAACTCGCACAATAGAGGGAAAATTGCTTACATATGAGCAATTAGAAACATGCACAATCGAAATTGAAGCGATTCTTAACTCTCGACCCCTCACTCCCATGTCCTCAGATCCAAATGACCTTCTACCTTTGACTCCCGGTCACTTCCTTATCGGTGAGTCATTGACAAGCTTTCCTCAAATGGATTATCGAGATGTAAAGCTTAATCGCTTGTCATGCTGGCAAGAAGTAGAGCAAATGAGGCAGCATTTCTGGTCCAGATGGTACAAGGAGTACCTAAACGAACTTCAATCCCGCAACAAGTGGAAGGGATCACCAAATCAAGAGAAAATCAAAGTAGGAACTTTGGTTATTCTAGCAGAAGACAACGTTCCACCCATGTGCTGGAAAATGGGTCGCATCACCGAGGTCTTCCCTGGAAGGGATGAAATCATTCGGGTGGCATCCGTACGCACCAGAACCGGCGAATACAAACGCTGCGTTAGAAAATTGTATCCACTTCCAATTTATGTCATGTTGTAAATTCGCCCAAAATAGGTTAAAAATTATGCGTGTCTTGCTTTCTTCTCATTCAGTCGAATATGTATATGTGTGTTCCATTTCATCTCTAAATTTACTGTAAATTAAACTTTAGAAATTATGTACAATACAACTGATTGTAGATTTTCTAATTATATGAAACCTTGCTGTTTCCTACGTTCAAGTGTAGATAGGCTGTACCACATATCAGTACGTATTTGTAATCACTACTTTATATTAATTACTGAAAAGGCTCTGTATGTATTATTTCCAGATCGAGCTCTGCAATTTCTTTCTATTATTCCTGAATCATTGTCTACGAAATCATACTTATTATTCTTTAAACAATTTCTGGCATTTTCTTTTCGATCCGTTATTTGAGCATTATATTTTAAGTACTTTTTATGTCATTTTGTTTGAACTTAATCGTTCAAAGGGGGCAAGATGTTACGTCGTAACAATTTCTTCTTTTACAATGTTTAGGATTTATTGGTGTCACTTGAAAGTTCTTCAAATATTAAACTACGAACTTTCTATTTCTTTCAAATCTCCGAAAATTTGTAAATAGAAGTAAACCTGCAATCTTCGAGCTAAAAGCCCTTTAGTATAGCCGTAGAAGATTTGTACTGCAACTCGTCCTAAGCTGGGTATTTTGTCAAAACTCACGTTTCAAGCATAAAATTTTACTGTCTTGTTTGTACCAACCCATTTTAAAATTTCTAATTCTATGCAGTTTTACGAAGCCATTAGTGCCCTAGACCTTGGCAAGGGCAATTTACCTTCAGAGACTTTCTTCCAAAGTAATAAACTCCCCACTACTCTTGTACCAAGAATCCAAAATGTGACGTCAGGCGAAGGAGTGTCCTGACACCTCCACCAATATATAAGTAACCAATCAGCGTCCTTAAAAGCCTTTTGCGTTCTCCCGTTTGGTCAACACTTAGAGTTCACTCGTAAGTTCTGCGACTTCCAAAACATCAGAAATCTTGTAACCGTCAAGCAGCGAACACCTGATCGGTTCGACTTCAGGCTTGTTCAAAACATGTTGTAAACGCAAACGTAAAATTTGAATGAATCTCTCATCTGTAACTTTTGTGTAATCGGATAAATCGTGTGTGTGTTTTAAAATAAATTATCATTTAATATCACTTCCTCGATTCACTAATCCTATCTCACAAGTATAGCATAGACAATACACAATTCATAGTCGTTACGGCAATTGTGTTTGGTCAGTGAGATTACATTCGATGTCTGTAAACAGTAGGCAGTCTCAGATTTTGCATTGTAATTTGCAATGAAAAATATTATTCGATACACGAGGCCTCACTGGCTGGTGCTCCCTGCTCGTGTAATCGAGTTCGTGCTAGGCCATCATACTCACAGTGAGCAAACTGCCCATTTGACATGTCATATTAAAATATACTATTTCTTTTATATTTGCTAAACATTAAATTTAATTAATTTTTTTAATATTTTCTCAAGCATTTAAATTATTTAAATTCAAGTGAGTATTTCCAAATTATGAAAAAATCACACAGGACTGTTTCAGTAAAAATCATTTACAACATTAAATCAATTTTATTGTTACAGTATACTTGTGGCCGCTCGAAAAAAAATGAGATTGTTTGTAATAGTGAATTGGTCTCTCGGAAACATTGCATATTTTTTTGCTATCCACAAGACATTTACGTTCAAGATTTAATTGTAAGTGTGGACATTGAAAAAAAATCAATAATCTCAATTACTAGGATGTCAATAATAATAGATCTTATATTTTCAGAGTGCTAATGGTGTTTACGTTAATGGAGAGAAACAGAATCGATATAATCTTGTTAAATTAAAAAATAATGACGTTATCGGAATCGGGACCAGCGAACAAAATTCAGATGATATCGAAAAATTTATTTATCTACTAGAAAAACAGGTATTCTTTTCACTTTTTAAATAAAAAAAATCTGCCTGCCGCGCGGGTACATTCTCATCCCGCGCGGCTCGCTTCTCTCGATGATGTATTTGCCTCGCGCTACGGGCTCGGTCTTTATACTTCCCCACATTTTTGCACAGGCCTTATAAAATTAAAGTTAAAGTATCGAAAACTGTAATTTGGTGATTGTGAATTCTCTTTTCTTGAAGCTCCTCCCGCTTTAACGAACACATTCCCATTTAGCATCTCGTGCATTAATTTTTATTCTCATCAACCCTGAAAAATGTATCATTTCAATAAATGTACATTATTACAGTTCATTATATGCATTGATTGAAACAGGCGTAAATTCAATGTATTTTCTTGTTGCATTAAAAAAAGTGCGCATCCTATTAAAAAAATCCAATTTTGTCATTGAACATTTTATTTGCATCTTGTGTCATTCGTCCATATGTTTTATTTCTTAATCTTCGAAGTTATTTTTTACGATTTATACAAAAAATACGCATTCTACCTTAGAGGGTTTTAAGGGGTTAGATACACTTATTTTGAGGGATTTTGAATTCTCTTTTTGGCATTGTTGATAAAATTCCATTAAAATAGACTACATAGGATCTATTACTATATATTTTTGGGTACTTTTTTATTAAAAAGTTTTAAAAACTGGGGAAGACATGGCCGCTGCCGCAAAACAAGTTTTCCTACTTTTATTGAACAAAGAATTTTCAAAAATTTTGATTAAAAAAATGGCGTTGATTTTTCTAAAAAATTCGACTTTTAAGGTTCCAAAAATTCGCTTTTTTACGCAAAAAAATGGAAATTTTGGTCAAAATAAAAAACCCTTCATTCAAGTACTGTGCATAAGAATATAATAATAAAATCTTGTTGGATTTTTGATTTCGGATAATTCGTTCCGGACTCATCATGCTCACCGCAAATAAAAATAGGAAAACGTTTTTTTGCGGCAGCGGCCATGTCTCCCCCAGTTTTTAAAACTTTATGATAAAAAAGTACCCAAAAATATATAGTAATAGATCGTATGTAGTCTATTTTAATGAAATTTTATCAACATTGAAAAAAAAATTCAAAATCCCTCAAAATAAGTGTATACAGGGTGTTTTTTTTAACTTGAGACAACGAAATATCTCAAAAAATACGCATCCTACGGAAAAAATGTCTGCAATAAAAACTTTTTATTTTCGAGGGGGAAGAAAGATTTGTTAAAATTTACCCCACCCCCACCCCCACAGGAGGCAGGGGTGGGGGTAACTTTGTAATTTCTTTGTAATTAATTAATTAATTAATTAATTAATAACTTTGTAATTTTACTAAGTATATGTATAGTATATTATATAGCAGTATATGCCGTAATAAAAGAGATGGCTTATCATCTCCAGGGCGTTCACGTTCTGCTTCAGTCGGACGATTGTATCCTGGTAGCGCCTACATTCTGAACGAGGGAGGTACAAGGTCGATAGGTTTATTGGACCCCTGACCTACCATATTTTCCACTTTCTCTACCAGCAGAAAATAACGCTGTCGGCGGCATGTCTTCCAGACAGGTACAACGGAATCGCAGACCGATTGTCAAGGATGAAGGTGCGCTACGTTTGTCGAGATTGCATCAATCCTTACGCCTTCTTCTTTGCCGCATTCAGTCGTCCATAGCACCTCAGATTAGGATGGGTCTTTTATCCTCCTAATTTCATACCCAGAGTGGTTGTCCACCTGAACAGCTGCAAAAAGCAAATTTTAATAGTAACGCCAAGATTGAATCAGACTTTTAGATGCTGGATCTGCTCAGCAGGAGCATGGAACCACCTCTAACTATTCAGGACTTGGGAAATGTGCTGATAGACTTGACCACAGGCCAACCTCCGCAGCAAGTGGAACGGCTCACACTGCTGGTATGAAGATGGCTTCGTTGGTGTGAAAAGCAAAATATTAACCCTAGGTCTCCACAGGATAAGGATTTGGCCAGGTTATTAGCAGACTTATTTATTATTTAGAAGTTAGCTTATAAAACTATTCCTCTTCACAAGTTTGCAGTAGCAACATCCTGTGCAGGTCGATCTACAATTTTAGTCGCAAAACCTCAAGAGGAGTTCCGATCTGGAATGCGCCGATTTTAGGTAATTGGTTGTTTGTGCGCAATTGTGTACTGCCAATTCATCATTCTTCGAACTTTCAAGACGTACAGCAGTGCTACTTCTATTGGCATCCGACTTTTTTTGAAAATCTCGAAGAATGTTCTCGTTAACTTGAATGCGAGTTAATTTTATAGCCAGCTTTTCGATCAAAGACGGATCGGGCTTCGTTCAGACAGTCATGGTGGAAACTCTCCAGACACTCGAATGTCTGTTTGTGCCACGTCACATGGATTAGGGCTATGCTTGGAAGATCAAAAAATAGAAGAAAAGAGGATAGCGTCGACGCCCTGTTTATTACCATTGTCCGAGCCGTAAAGGCAGCTTCAAAGACAGTAATTGCAACTTGGGTTCGATTGGCTCTCAGAGATGCTGGGATAGACGCTTCCCCGGGTAGCTATTCGTTCAGTGGTTGCATCTCGTGTACGGCTAGACATTTTGGACCGAGGCAGTTGGAGATGCGCTGAGATGTTCAGAAAACACTATTGCCGAGAGGCACAGGGTGCTAGTCAGGTGGCTTGTACTTTGATCTTACCCGACTTAAGTCGGGTAAGATCAAAGTACAAGCCACCTGACTAGCACCATGTGCCTCGCGGCAATTTACTCCCATCTAAATAGTTAATATGCAACACCTTTTATAGTCACATCTTAATAGAGAGTATGCGACACCTTCTATAGTCCCATCTAAATAGTGAGTATGCAACTGTTTTTACAAAAATAATAAAATAAGATAAATAGAGAAAAAGAATGTTGACTCTTCTGCATTTATATTATTTCGTAAATCACATGGTGTTAAGGTCACCAGTAGATAATAATTACGTCTCTCATAGGGATGCCGTGTATCGGCCAAAGGCATACAATGCAGGTGTTTTGGATGACAACAAAATACCTATTGTGTGCCGTAGTCGACACACCCTAGCTGAAAGTTCCTGTACAGGAACCTCAGAGGATCCTACACATTTTCCTGTACACAAACCTGCACAAGAACCTTTACACGTAATTTGACGGTTCCTGTGCAGGAATTTGGCGAAGGAAACTGTACATGATCCTGCAAAGGAACGTGTGCACAAGCTAACCTTTGAATGATCCTGTACAGGTTCCTTCGTAGAGTGAATTGAGATGCGGGTTCAGATACAGGAACCTGCTCAGAATCCTATGCATGATCCTGCATAGGAACCAATCCGCGAGGGTTCGCTAGGGACTTAGCTCTCTCGACAGTGAGCTTGATCTTCAACAGAATAAAAGGAAGGCAACTTTACTTAAGAACCCTCTAAGTAGTATATTTAATGCTTTCATAATAATTCATTATAATAAAATTAGAGGGAAGTTTTTCGGGTTTCAATCGTGTGCAAAACTACGAATCTTGCCGACGTTTCATGAACATTGCAGTTCACTATACGTGTTTATGTACAGAAACTCGCGCCTTAATCTTCTTTGTAAAGGAATCTGTACAGCAATGTGTACAGGATCATTCAAAGCTTCATTTGTTGCTGCAGGCTCCTTTGCAGGATCATGTACAGTTTCCTTAGACGAATTTCGTCAAGACCACCTATATAGAGGTTCGTGTACAGGAACATATGCAGGATCCTCGGAGATCGCATATTTCCGAACAATTAAAGAAAAAGAATATTCTATCATGTACATCCAACATGAAAGTTGTATGAAAATTAATTTAGAGATTAAACGAACTTACCTGTAAGTGAAGTTCTATCCTAATTGTATGGAGCGCCTCTTCCGAAGTGATCTAAATGTAGTACGCCTACTTCTCGCCAATATCGCCACGTTTTTCAAAGTTTTCAATGAAAAAATGGTGTGAACCTCGCTACTTTCTGCGTTGACACAAAGATTCATTATTTTAAAGTGTCGCCGGAACGATTTTTGGGTCTTATGATTGTAACGTGAGACGGGAATAACATAGGGTGGGTATGACCACTTCGGAAGAGGCGCTTCATACAATTAGGATAGAACTTCATTTACAGGTAAGTTCGTTTAATCTCTAAATTGTATTTGGCGCCTCTTCCTCATAATCAAAATGTAGATGTTTAGCGCGAGTTCCGGCACTAGAGAGTAATGTTCAAAGGTTTATATTGAAAAAAACCTTTATAAACATATTAAACGATTTTCAAAACTGCTTTAGCATAAGCATCTGTAGAAGTCCAACTTAAATTATAGAATTTTAAGAATGTGTTAGAGTTCGCAGTCCAAAATGCTATTCCGCGAATAGTACATAAATCTAGTCCGTTTCTATTCGCCGCAGAAGTCGACGCATGTCGCGTTGAATGTGCTGTAAAGACCTCTCTGTCTATTCCACTGTCGTTGAAAGTATCTTTCACCCAACGGCTAAGGGTTTGCGTCGTGACATCTTTGTGCGGCTTTTTGAGAGCTACAAAAAGAGATGTGCTTTCTTCTCTAAAATTTTTTGTTCTGTCTAAGTAGCATTTTAGTGCGGAGGCAGTACAAATTTTTTCCTCGTGTGGATAATAGGGCAAGTTTAGACACGGTTGCTTTTTGTTTGGTCCAGATGTTTTTATGCAATCTGGTATTTTAATCTCAAATCCTTCTATCGTTGTTCTTATGTTATTTGTTTTAATTTTCGAAAAAGTTTGCATCCGATGTCCTGTTATCAATGCCAGAAGAGTTATAAGTTTTTTCGTTAATTGTTTTAACAACAGTTCCTCATTTGAGGTTAACAAGACGAAATGAGTAAGTATAATTTGGGGGAACGCTTCATATAATATGCTGAATCGTATTTGGGTTTTGAGGGACGCAATTTAGAGACGCCTTTAAAAAATCGTAATATTCTGTGATCTGTAAGCATCTCAGATCCAACAAGCAATGAAATCGCTGATCTATAGCAGTTTATTGAACTGCGTGCTGCCCCGTTGTCAAACAATTCCGATAAGAAAATCAAGATGTCAGGAACTGAGCTCAAGAACGTATTCAGGTTCCTTTTCTTACAAAAAACCCACCATTTTCTAAGACAAGACTCATATTGCTTGAAGGAAGAGTCGCCTAAGGATGAAATTGAGATTTTCATCGAAGCCGATGGTGTTTCCCTTAATTCGAATGCCTTCCGGATAAGATACCGGCCACCAGGGTAACTTTCTCCAAGAAAGTTTCTTCCTTCCTGTTAGGGACCAAAACATTGTCTTTTGCTTTAATTTGAACCACGTCTGAGATTAGGGCGGCCTTAAATAGTGGATACCATGGCTGCGATGGCCAGTTTGGTACCACTATGATGCCCTCAGCTTTATCGTCTCTAATTTTTTGCAACGTTTTTAATATTACTGAGAATGGTGGAAATCCATAAAAGAAATAATTTGCCCAAGAGATTGTGAACGCATCGATAGCCATTGAGTCAGGATCTTTTTTCCAAGAAACATACTTAGAGCATTTCGCATTCTCTCTGCTTGCAAAAAGATCTATTTCTGGCTGTCCAAATGCTCTAACTATTTTTCTAAATGCAAGATTGGACAATTCGATTTCGGTATTTGGTTTTAAGCGACGTGATTCTTCATCCGCTATTTTATTCATAGCGGATGGAATGTAAGTCGAAAAAATCTAAATTTCCCTTTCTTCACACCAATTCCAGATAAGCCTTGTGATATCATTCAAATTTTTAAATTGAACTACACCCATTCTATTTATATAAGAGATGGCTGTAGCCTTGGCGATGTGAAGCAACACTTGACAATTTTTTTGGTTCTTCGCGAAGCACTTCAAGCTTAAGAAGGCGGCTAAAAGTTCTAATTGGTTTATATGATTTGACTTTTCCTCATTCTTCCAATATCCGTGAACTCTTTTTTTATTACAAAACGCTCCCCGTCCAGATAAAGAGGCATCTGAGAAGATCTCCAATTGAAATTCAAATTTTCTTAATGGATGATTGGAATAAATACCTATCCGTTTCCACCAATGTAAATCTTCTAGTACTGATTTCGTTATCATTAACCTTGCGTTATAGTTATCATTATTTTTCAACAATGCTAAAAATTTTGCTCTTTCGCTGGCTTTTGTGTGGCCCCAACCATAATTTACCGCAGGGCAACAATACACTAAAATACCTACAATTCTAGCGAACTCCCTTATTTTTATGTTTTGGTTTAGACGAATTCTATTAACTTCTGTTATTATTTGATTTCTTTTAGAATACGGAAGCTGAACTATCATTTCCTTCGAGTCGTAAACAAATCCCAAGTATTTACAAGTTTGAGCTGGAGTCATTCGACTTTTTTGAAGATTGATTACAAATCCCAGTTTCTCTTGTTTGGATACAGTTAGCGTTATGTTATCTATGCACTGGGTATCAGATGTTCCAAACAATAATAGATCGTCTAAATAAATAGCTGATTAAAAATGTAGTTTTCGCAGATATGACATTACCGGTTTTAGAATTTTTGTGAAGACGTAAGGCGCTGTGCAAAGCCCGAACGGTAAGCACGTAAACTCATACGTTTGGCCCACAAAGAAAAAACGCAAATATTTACGATGCGGTTTATACAGGGTGTTTTTTTTAACTTGAGACAACGAAATATCTCAAAAAATACGCATCCTGCGGAAAAAATGTCTGGAATAAAAACTTTTTATTTTCGAGGGGGAAAAAAGATTTGTTAAAATTTACCCCACCCCCACCCCCACAGGATGCAGGGGTGGGGGTAACTTTGTAATTTCAAATGGCAACCCAAATTTTTTATCACAGATTCAGATTCTCCTTTACGAAATACGTAAGTTTTATTCGGAAAATTTGTGTCGATTCGCGGTAGATGGCGCTGCAATTGCGAAAAATGAAATTGTTGACACTACTTTTAGCTCTACCCAGGAATAACGACGCGGACGTAGTAGTTTTCTATTCCCTTCGGGGTGCTTTTTGGATTTTGGATGTAGACATTACATATCATCGAGTCTCCACTGTCTACAATCCTCGACGTCATTCCGGCCGAGCGATAACCGCGTCTGTCCGTGTTTAACGTTTATTCATTAGGAAGGTTGATTGTGTTCATTTGATTTGGGTGTGTTGGTTGCTTTCATTTGGGTTATTGTTGTTGGTCACGTTCGTTTGAGTTGGTTTGGGTGTCATTGTATTTCCTCATTACCTTACTTCATTACTTTTACAATGGAAATTCTATCTCAGCAACAGAAGATTGAAATGATTCTCATTTATGGAGAAAGTGGCAGGAATATCAATGATGCTCTCACGCTTTATGCTCAACGCTTTCCAGAAAGTGTTCCTTCACGCGCTTCTTTTTACCGGGATGAAACAACCTTCATTAATAATTTTAGTTACCGTTCTACCGTCTTCTAGCTTGAAGTGCTGCGTTGGAATGAATTTGTTAAGTGCTTTTAGGTTGAGAATTAACCGAAACGAACCATCTGGTTTTGGCCTTAAAAAATATCAGAGATAAACTGGTATTTTTCTGTATTGCATTCCACAATGGCACTTTTTTCAGGAGTTTCTCAAGCTACTTAGAAACTTGAGGTTTTTCTTCTGATGTCCAATCTCTTCGACAGGGTAATGAAGTTTGAAACGGTAAAGATTCAAAAGGAATTTTATAACCCTCAATCCATGACAGTATAGTGGGATCTGATGTGATTTCCTTCCATTCAGACTGAAATCGACCAAGTCTACCAGCTATATTACTTACCGGAGCTACCGACGTTTCCGAAAGGGTTCCGGTTCCTTCTGCTGATATGGACTGTATTTGTGATAAGGCTTCTGATTCCGAATTTTCTTCGGTGTTCGGTGGTTCTGTTTCTGCCCGCCCGACATCCCTGCACGAGTGCGGGGCGGGGCTTTCTGGTTTTTTGGCTGCTTGTCTACCTGGTTTCGAGTTTGGCTCCTTAATTCCTTTGCCGAATTTTCCAATGCCTTCGCTGTCTTCAGGGCTTCGTCAAGTTTTTCGCCGAAAAGGAAGCTACCAATATTCGTCGATTCTAGTGTATCCTTAAGGGAGTTGTTAACATTCGCCAAGACCAAACATCTACGGATAACAGATTCGTCATGATGTAGATCAGCGAGTAGTTTACTTCCATCGCTCAGGTACTCTATTAGCTGTGATTCTCCTGAAGATCTTTCTTTTTCGTCAGATAACAGTGACAGGGCCTTGCCAGTTGCTGCCAGAGAAGCTGCTATTTTCTCCTGCTTCATGACTATTCGTCCATCTCTTTTCACAATGGCTTCTTTATCCTCAGAAGCTACCTTTATTTCCGCATTTAATTTGGGAGGATCAATCAATTGACAATTTGACGGAGGCGGATGCTTTTTAATTAAGTCCTTCTGATTTTCAGATGGTAGGCCTTATGCATAGCAGGGCCTAAGGACCTCTCCTCGTGAATTCGATTTCCAATCACTTTCAGAACATCCTCATTGAGATGATTCTCTGGAATTGATTTGGATTATGCTTGAGGATCAGTCTTCTGCAAATCTCGCTGACCTTCAGACGCGTTTGATTCATCTGAGTCCTGATCAGCTGAAATATAAAAACCATAGACTAATGACCAAATTTCATGTATATTTTTCAATCAATTCTGTACTAACAGAAGAATAACATTTAGGTTATAGACTGTGATGTGTTTTTAGGTTAGTACCTACGATGTCTATATTATAGTTTGTTAAAACTATGATGCGTCTGCAGCTTAGGGCCTGCGAAGCGAAATTTTGCAATGCTACCTAACAATAGCAGCGTGCCACGGATTTTATTTTTGTGCTCTGATTTGATTGTCTTATTTTTGAAACTAAAAGTTTCTGGATAAAAGATTAGAGTCTTTTATGCGATAGTAGGTTAGAGCCTACTTCGCCGTCATACGTTAGAGACTATTATCCGCTTGTAGGTTAGATCCTACGAAGCGAGATTTGACAACACTGTCAAACAATCAAAGAGACTTATCAAAATTACTTCTCCGCTTTCATAATTCAAGTCCTGCCAGGAGTTATTAGAGTAACCAGGCGGTCTGTCACATAATAAATATACTCACAGCTCTGAAATGATGAATCTGATGAGCTGTTTGAGGAAAATCGTTTTTTCCGATCTCGCTTCTTATTCGTCGGACTCTTCTTTTTCATCTTCTCGACCACTTTTCTCAAATAATCATCTTCGTCTGTCGAACTGGATGAACTCGATGTTGTGGATGAGCTTTTTCTTCTCCTTTTCCCCATTATAAGATGAGTGAAAATCGTTTCCGATGTGGCTTGATCGGCACGAAGTGAAACAATGAATCTTCGTGTCAACGCGGAAAGTAGCGAGGTTCACACCATTTTTTCATTGAAAACTTTGAAAAACGTGGCGATATTGGCGAGAAGTAGGCGTACTACATTTTGATCATGAGGAAGAGGCGCCAAATACAATTAAAGTAGATTAAATTATCTTAAAAACTAAAAAAAAATGTATTGTAGCTCTTACAGAACAGAATTTATAGTCCCTAATATTTAAAAAAGGCAGCCTGCTTTTTGTGGAAATCTTTTTTCAGTTTTTTTGTTTCAGTGCAACAACCCAGTGAATTTCTCATTCTCTAAAGTAATGCGAAACTTCATTTATTGTATTAATGCAATATAAATATATTTAAAAAACAATCAAGAATTTATAAGTTTTCTCTAAATGAGGATTTTAAACCTTTACTTCTAACGATTTTCTTTTTCAAGCACAACCGTTAAAGAAAATAGTGAAAAGTACAGTTCCAATACATACAACATAAATTTTAAATAAAAAATGCGATCTATAATAAAGTTCTACAAAAAGCAGCCTGCTATAAGAAACTATAACTGATGTTCTGTAAGAGCTAGAATCAATTTTTTTTTATTGAAATGAGAATTTAATCCAAGTTAATTTATTTTGATACAACTTTCATGCAGGATGTATTAGATCAGACATTATTCACAAAAAAAGTATTAACTTTTTTTCATTGAACAATTTCTTTAAGACTCTTTTCTTTAATTGTTCTGGAATTTCGGATGTTTTTTTTTACTTTACATAGACACTTTTTTGGATGTAAAATTAAAGGTTTTTATCCGAGAAAACTTTACTTCTTACTTGTCCCTTTCGAAAAAAATCACATAAATTGATCAAAACAACAAATATCGAGTTAATTTAAAAGGGGACCGAACGATTTTTGTCATATTCGGTCAAGATACTCAGGAGGCATCCCCAAACCATAATTTCTAGAGTACAAACTTTTGCCTGGTTTTTAAAGTGAAACTTGGTTCTTAGGAGGCTAGTTTGGAGATTGCAAGATTCAGCGACTCAACGACAGTTGAAAAACTTGTAACATCACGGAATTTAATGAAAAATTAAATCCCACAATATCCAGTGGGCTTGCTTTCTATCAGGCTTGGTGGAACAGTGGATAGCGTGCTGGTGTAGAAACACCAGCGGCCTGCGTTCGAATCCTGGTCCGGAGTTTTTTTTTGCTCACTATCGATTCTTTCCAGCTCTTCGACAGTATCTAGTCATTAGAATTAGTAAAGTTGGAGAAAAAGTAAAACACGGCGGGTGTAGCCAGGACCCCATTATAAACTTTTTCAATTCTCGCCAGAGATCTTGGAAATGTTTCAAATCTTCAAAAATCTTAGTGAATCTTGAAAAATCCTCAAGAGATCGACAGAGAATGAGAGCCATAAATAGCCTTTCTTGCGCCCTTGCCAGCTAATAACTTTGCGCCCTCCTCCCAAAAAAAATGAAAATAGCGTCATCGCATGCCAATATTTAAAAAATATTTTAAAAGTAATTCATTTGTGGAATTGCGGTCTGCGCCCAGTGCGGAGGCACCAAAGTCACCACCCTAGTAACTCCTCTGAAAATGTTATGAAATCGATTGGGTGACTGAGAGATCTGGAATCTTAAATTGCTAATCCTGATTTTTCAAGATTATGGGATCGCGTTCCTCAAATGATTTCAGCAGTGAATAACTCCTCATTAAAAAGGTTACGAAATCCTTTTTGCAGTTGCATGTCTCCTACATGGTCTGATTTTTAAAAATTCATTTAAAATTTAATTCAATCTAATATTCCTTCATTTCATGTAAAAATATTCAATTCTCTTTTCAGGTATACACTTGTTTGGGGGTTCTTCTTAATCCTTTTAATTCCTTTTATTCTCTTTATTTCTTTCATTTTCTTTCATTCTCTTTCAAGAAAATCCATTCAGTTAAATTCTCTCTATTTCTTCTAAATTATCTCAAATTCTTCTGAATTACATTAAATTCACTTCAATTATACTGAATTCAATTGATGAATTCATTGGGTTATTTTTAATTCTTTCGAATTTAGGATACACCAAAAGGGCAATTTTTTCACACTTCGAGTTTTCATTAACTCCACTTTAAAAAATTGCGTTGAATTTAAAAAATTTATATTTTTATAGGTACATATGGGCCTTGAAAATAAAGCTTCGAAAACTCTTAAGCGAAGCCTGGAATGTGAAAACAATCATCCGTTCACGAAGTCTCTAAAGCTTAATGCCAAAGAAACTAATGCAATGGCTTTTAAACGACATTCAAGTAAAAAGTTTTTTATTAAATTTAATTAAATAAATTATTAAACACAATAATTTTGTTATCAAGTATTCAAAATTCTTTCTGCAACCAGCTTCTGCAGACCTAATTTGCAAATAGTCCACACAGTGTAAAGTTTTCGTTTAAATAATAAGAAACATTATTATAATAAATTTAAATTTAAAATTTTAAAATTTTAAAGATTTTTCGGGTTTCAATCGTGTGCGAAACTATGAATGTTGCCGACGTTTCGTGAACATTGCAGTTCACTTCTTCAGGGCTGACCTGAAATTGAAGTTTCAGGTTATGTTGTTCTTATATATGTATTCTCTACGATGCCTGTGATTGGCCAGAGTGCCCCATGGTGGGGACTGCTTGAACTTGATTGGCCAATCAAGTCTTTTTTAAAAAACCCGGGAGGACGGAAAGCCAAATCGGATTGGTATTATACCCATTGTCCCTATTGATGTTATTAGGGTGTTTCAAGATTTCGATTGCTTCTCTATGTTTTCTTGGAAATTTATTGTACGTTTTGGCAATGACGGTTGTTTTGTCAAATAAAATACTATGTCCTGTTTCGATATGATGCTCAGCTACTGCTGATTGTGTGAAATGTTTTAGCCTAACTTTACTCTCATGTTCCTTTACACGTTGACTTACCGCCCTCCCGGTTTCTCCAATATAGACTATACCACAAGAACAAGGGATTTGATATACTCCCGGATCACTGAAAGGTTCCTTTTTATCTTTAGGGTTGTTTAGAAGTTGTCCTATTTTTGCAGGTGGTTTGAATATAGTTTGGATGTTGTGTTTGTTGAGAATTCTTCCTATTTGTTCCGTGATCCCTTGAATGTAGGGTAGGATGGTGGTTGTTTTTCTCTCTTTTTCTTTAGTAGGTTGTGTTGACTTATTTTCTTGAGTGTATTTTCTTATTGCTTTATTAATTTGTTAGTTTGTGTAATCGTTTTGTATTAGGATTTGTTTAACATTTTGTAATTCCTTTTGTAAGTTATCTTTATCTGTTATGGAGACAGCTCTGTATACAAGGGAATTGATGACCGATTGCTTTTGAGATGGGTGGTGGTGGGAGGAGGCATGCAGGTATCTGTTTGTATGCGTGGGTTTTCTGTAAACTTCATGTCCTAATGTGTTATCAGATCTTTTATAAACTAGTACGTCTAAGAAAGGTAATTTTCCGTTTTGTTCAATTTCCATAGTGAACTTGATATTAGGGTGTATTTGATTGATGAAATCGAAAAATTTGTTTAGTTCGTCTAGTCCATGTCTCCAGATGACAAAAGTGTCGTCAACGTAACGGCACCAGAATTCCGGTTTAAGCTTGGATTTGTTAAAGATTTTAGTTTCTAAATTTTCCATAAAAATGTTGGCTATTACAGGTGAGATTGGAGATCCCATTGCTGCTCCTGAGGTTTGTTCGTAAAATTGGTTATTGAAAGAGAAATAGGTATTAGTGAGACAGTGTTCTATTAAAGGTGTGAGATTGGAGGGGAAGTTTGCAAATGATTTAATAATATCGATTGTATCAGAGATTGGTACTTTTGTAAAGAGAGATACTACGTCGAAACTTACTAGGATGTCTTGGGGTTGAATGTGAATTTGTTGTATTTTTCTGATGAAGTCAAAAGAGTTTTGGATGTGTGTGATAGAGTTTCCTGTGAAAGGCTTAAGTTTTTTGGCGAGAAAGCGTGCTAGGTTGTAAGTTGGAGAGTTTATTGCGCTGGCGATCGGTCTGAGTGGGATGTTGTTTTTGTGAATTTTTGGAAGTCCGTAAAGTTTTGGAGAGATAGGATTAGTAGGTTTTAATTTAGATATTGTATCGCTGTCAAGATTTGAGTCTTTTAGGAGGCTTTGTGTTTTTCTGGTTATTGTTTTTGTGGGGTCTTTTTTAAGCTTTTTATATGTATCGTCAGTACGAAGGTCCATGATTTTGTTGTTATAGTCTTCTTTGTTCATAATTACTGTTGTGTTGCCTTTGTCTGCGGGTAATATTATGACAAAATCATGGACCTTCGTACTAACGATACATATAAAAAGCTTAAAAAAGACCCCACAAAAACAATAACCAGAAAAACACAAAGCCTCCTAAAAGACTCAAATCTTGACAGCGATACAACATCTAAATTAAAACCTACTAATCCTATCTCTCCAAAACTTTACGGACTTCCAAAAATTCACAAAAACAACATCCCACTCAGACCGATCGCCAGCGCAATAAACTCTCCAACTTACAACCTAGCACGCTTTCTCGCCAAAAAACTTAAGCCTTTCACAGGAAACTCTATCACACACATCCAAAACTCTTTTGACTTCATCAGAAAAATACAACAAATTCACATTCAACCCCAAGACATCCTAGTAAGTTTTGACGTAGTATCTCTCTTTACAAAAGTACCAATCTCTGATACAATCGATATTATTAAATCATTTGCAAACTTCCCCTCCAATCTCACACCTTTAATAGAACACTGTCTCACTAATACCTATTTCTCTTTCAATAACCAATTTTACGAACAAACCTCAGGAGCAGCAATGGGATCTCCAATCTCACATGTAATAGCCAAAATTTTTATGGAAAATTTAGAAACTAAAATCTTTAACAAATCCAAGCTTAAACCGGAATTCTGGTGCCGTTACGTTGACGACACTTTTGTCATCTGGAGACACGGACTAGACGAACTAAACAAATTTTTCGATTTCATCAATCAAATACACCCTAATATCAAGTTCACTATGGAAATTGAACAAAACGGAAAATTACCTTTCTTAGACGTACTAGTTTATAAAAGATCTGATAACACATTAGGACATGAAGTTTACAGAAAACCCACGCATACAAACAGATACCTGCATGCCTCCTCCCACCACCACCCATCTCAAAAGCAATCGGTCATCAATTCCCTTGTATACAGAGCTGTCTCCATAACAGATAAAGATAACTTACAAAAGGAATTACAAAATGTTAAACAAATCCTAATACAAAACGATTACACAAACTAACAAATTAATAAAGCAATAAGAAAATACACTCAAGAAAATAAGTCAACACAACCTACTAAAGAAAAAGAGAGAAAAACAACCACCATCCTACCCTACATTCAAGGGATCACGGAACAAATAGGAAGAATTCTCAACAAACACAACATCCAAACTATATTCAAACCACCTGCAAAAATAGGACAACTTCTAAACAACCCTAAAGATAAAAAGGAACCTTTCAGTGATCCGGGAGTATATCAAATCCCTTGTTCTTGTGGTAAAGTCTATATTGGAGAAACCGGGAGGGCGGTAAGTCAACGTGTAAAGGAACATGAGAGTAAAGTTAGGCTAAAACATTTCACACAATCAGCAGTAGCTGAGCATCATATCGAAACAGGACATAGTATTTTATTTGACAAAACAACCGTCATTGCCAAAACGTACAATAAATTTCCAAGAAAACATAGAGAAGCAATCGAAATCTTGAAACACCCTAATAACATCAATAGGGACAATGGATATAATACCAATCCGATTTGGCTTTCCGTCCTCCCGGGTTTTTTAAAAAAGACTTGATTGGCCAATCAAGTTCAAGCAGTCCCCACCATGGGGCACTCTTGCCAATCACAGGCATCGTAGAGAATACATATATAAGAACAACATAACCTGAAACTTCAGTTTCAGGTCAGCCCTGAAGAAGTGAACTGCAATGTTCACGAAACGTCGGCAACATTCATAGTTTCGCACACGATTGAAACCCGAAAAATCTTTAAAATTTTAAAATTTAAAATTTAAATTTATTAAAATGAATCATCGTGAAAGTATCAAATCTATTAATAAGAAACATTATTGTTGTAATATTTTAAACTTTACTATTTATCTAAGCGATTAATTTTAAAAATTTTAAATTTCATTAAGTTTTGAGAAATTGTAAAAATTAATTCATACATTTTGTTTCTAGACAGTAATGAAAAAATAGCATTAACATTTGAGTCGGATAAGGTTATTCAATCCCCTTTAAAATTTAATGTTGAGTGCTCGATTCTTGAGCAAAATAAAAATAAAGCAACAACTATAAAAGTGATTAAAAAAACACTGAATAGTGTAAGTGTTCAAAAGAATTCTCTTGAAAAGAGAGAGTATGTACAAGTCTTGAAACAAATTGATCCAAATGAAACGGGAACTTCTTCTAGCATTGAAAATGTTTCTGGAAATAATAGTGAAAATATTATTACTAGTGAAGAAGAATTAATTTCTTCTGAAGAAAAATCGATTGTTATACGAAATGTGCAGGAAAATTCTTCAAGGCAGAATTACAATGAGAAAAGTCTTCCTGGAAACAAAGAAGTTCATATTTCTCTTGGCGCATACCTAAAAAGTCTACCAAATTCTTCAATTTTAGACAGAGTAGAAACTCCTGATACGTATAGTTGGCTTACCAATTCTCCTCATCATAAAATGCGTGGACATGATTATTTTTTTATCAGCGAAGATGAAAGTATATCTTGGAAAGATGATGAAAATTCATCTCTGGAAGATGAAGAAAATTACTCATACAAAAATGATGCTGATAGACTATGGAATCCTTTAAATAAAGGAAATCATAATGAAGACAATAGACCAAATTTTCCCGTGAGTGATAAAAATCAGAATGCCTTCAAGATAGAAAATAATATTCGACTCGTAGATTACGATTATGATGAAGACAGTTCTTCAGATATTGATATTATAACTCAAAATAATGATAAAATTAATTCTGAAAGGAAAGAATTTGACTTGAAAAATGAAATTAATATTGATGAAGGATTTCAGGTAAAAGTATCAAAAGAACCTATTCAGTCAGTAATTAATGAAAATAATCGTTTTAAGGCTGAAATCACTGTTTTGAATCCTTTATCAAGATTAAAAACTAGTGAAGTACAAGATCATGCGAGTAGCTATGAAGACTGTGGTAGGCCTAAAATCTTACATATTAATAAACCTGGAACAATAGTTACAAGAAGTCGATTGAAAAAAGGGAAAAAGATGCAAAAAATTTGGGAAAAATTGAAAGATCTTAGAGTAATATTGGAGAGGATTGATATTAAGCCAAAATATTGTGTTTCCAAAGTTTCCAAAAATGAGCAAAATAGGGAGTCATATGCTGAAAATATACAAACTTCAGAGGATGAGTGTCAGCCTGTAGAAAGGCTTAATATTCAGCCAAGGAAGCGTAATTCCTCAATAAGTGAGGAAAATGAAAATTCTAAAGTTTTAGACATTGAGATTCCAGTTGATGAGGTACCACTTATGATAGATGACAAAGCAGGCGAGGTGATTTCGCATATCCTTAAATTGAATCCATCATCCTTCCAGGTATGTTTATAAGAATCATGATTTATTTTAGTAAAAAAACGTTATGAATTTAATTTTATTATTCATTAGACTTGAATTCATTTCGGTGAGGATGATTAAAAAGGTTATATCTTTTTGTGGTTATTTATTAATAACTAATCCTTCCGTTTCTGGAAGCAGGATGCCCTTTTTTAGCCAAAAATTGGATGCCTCACTATCCACGTCATATAGATCTAACGTTTTGGGGTACTCGTCGTGGACGGTTTTTTGTCTCCATTGCGTTTCTTATTCCTTTCTCGCTTCTGCGCTGATATTCCAGGCCTCCTCTGGACACACTCATGTTCGTGTAATCGAGATCCGTTTTGCAGAAGATGGAATCGTATAACGTAACATTTTGCTTGCTGTTTCAAAGTCTCGGCACTGTATAAATTGTGACTTACATAGTTTCTTGACATCTACAACGCCACCACCCACTCTATGTCGTGGTAGAACTACCCTTTCAATCGTCGTTCTGTTTAACCTTTCATGGTCGGCATTCGATCATTTGATGAGCCCAAAGGAGTACGTGAGGACAGAGATGGCATAGATGTTGATTGCCCTGATCTCGTTTGCCGAGTTGAGAGAACTCTTCAGAGCCAATCTGAGTCTTGAAGTGAAGGCAGTCATCAGGCTTTTCTTAACTATCGTATGGTGAATATCCTTAGACTCAAGAATGCCCAGATATTTAAATGACTCACCTACAGCCATTGCCTCGATGTAATTCCCGTTCTCGTTCTCTAGTTCCGCAGTCTTTAATTCTCCTCTGATTAAATGCACTGTTCTGCATTTATTAAGTCCGAACTCCCTGTGGATATCATTGGAAAATTGCTTTGTGATATCAATCACCTGCTGCAGTTCCTAGTTTGAACTAGCGTACAGCTTCGGGTCATTCATGAATACAAGGTGGTTCAGTTGATAACCATCCTCACTATCATATATTCTGAATCCATGAGACATGCTATTTAGTGTTTTGCTCAATGGATTCAACGCCAAACAGAATCATAATGCACTGAAGAATCTCCTTGAAAAATACCCATCGTGATGCGTATTGACCTGGTTATCTTTGGTTTTCCATTATCAAAATACTTGAATCTTGTACCCCAAAGCATCATCGCACGACTTAGAAAGTCAATGATGCGTGGGAAGATTTTGTACATTTTTAAGACTTCAAGCGAATAGTCTCGCGGTACGGAAGGAAACGTTTGCTTGTAGTCAATGTATAGTATGCCATTTGCAAGCTTCTTTGATATTTACGTGCTTGCGCCATGGCAACAGCGTGTACAGACATATATGGACATATATTATAAATTGTTGGAAGACAGGCTATCGGTCGAAATTCAGATGGATTTTGAACCTCTGGGTTTTTAGGCAACATATACGTAGTATATTTTAGCATGAAGCCTGGTATCAGATCTGAGTATTCGCTGATCTTCTGAAAATACCTTGCCAATGCAGGATGCCCACTAGTAAAGTATTTTTACAAGAAATTGTGCACCATGTTTACACATGGAGCTTTCCAGTCACTAGCCCTTTTCAAAGCCGCTGAAACATCTGAATCTGTAATATTAGTTAGCTCCATTTAATTTTATTTTCACGATGTACCAATGATGGATTATTTGAGTAACATGGTATTGAGTCAATCGACCCAATTCACACCTTACTTTGCTGACATCCATATCCAACCTGATTTTCCGTGGTGGGTCTCGATCCCTTTCTGGGGCAAAAACTGCATTTGTAGGCCTAGTTCTGTGGTCCAACGTTCTAACGAGTGCCAGAGCTGCACTATGCACAAAAGTTTGTTTAGTCTATATGTCTGATCTCTAGTAAAGCACGACCAAAATTTCATTCAAGGTGCTGTAGTTTTTCTGGGATTTCGCTGTTTACATCAACGTTATTAATGTCCGGATGTGGTTCTAGTGGATCCAATACTTGATGTTCATTATCCCTAGCATCTATGCCTTCTGCTGCAATGAGGTCTTCTTTGTCCACAACTTCCAGATGAAGATCATCAACAGGAAGCTGTTGTTCCACTTTCATGTTGATGGCAGCAATTTCAAAAACTGAAAGCATTCTCTTGATAGATATTTTGAGCGTTTTTGGTCTGCTAGATTCTGCTCATTTATTCTTGTGGCTAGCTCTGGGTACATAAGTAAGAAGACTGGATGGTGTTCTGGCCTTACATTTTGTTTACTTTTCTTTGCCAAAAAAGAAAGGCGCATAACACCTTTCTTCATATGGTATCTTCATTTTAATCGCCTTCTTCGTCGCTAAGCCTCTGCGTCTGCCTCTGTTTGAATCAGGCCGTCTGTCTCTGGAGGATGTTCTGGTACTGGATCATCATCAGGTTGCACAAGAACATCAATTGCCGCTTTTTTTTCGTATGATGCGGCTTCCTCGAACTGATGTTCATTATAGACGCTTTTCCACGTGAAATCAACCTATCGTTTATTCTCTATTCTCAGTCTTCTGAAATAAGAAGATTATTTTTGATGTCCTTAACCTTAATGATAAGCTTTCTCACTGTAACTTCCTGTATGTGAGGATACTTTGCAGCAAACTTCGTCCTGAAGTTGTATTCTTTTTCGCTTTTGGTTTTAAATTTCGCACTAGAGCTTCTAACCGTTATTAAAAAATGTTGGTAAAAAATTTGGAAGGCATTCTAATATTATATTTGGTATATTCAATATATATATATATATATATATATATATATATATATATATATTTGCTTGTGTGTATGTATGTATGGTATGTATATACTTCAGTATTTTTTCGTTCTTTTTTTTCAGACTAACAAAAGAGGAAAACGTATTCCAGCTGCTCTAAAAAAAAATATCATAGAATCAATTGCAGAAACCTACGAATCTTATGAAAAGTATTGCAAAATGATTACTTCTCATTTGCTATTTGATGTCACTGATAAAATAAAGAATGCAGTAGCAACTATCGATATAGGTGCTACGTAAGTTGAAATTTGAAATAATGTAAAATTGCAAATTATTCCATAAGTATTGCCCCGTTTTTATTGGCATTAAAGTCTTATAGTTAAAAAAAATTCAAAGATAAATTCCGATCATGCAATCATGAAAACTATTTTTTATTTAAAGAAAATTTACTAATTTTAAACAACTGCATTAAACAGGTCACAAAAAATAGAAGTTGTTAGTAACTCAGCTACAAAAATTATGAGCGGTAGAAATTCGTACTTACTCGGATTTGAAATTAGTATAGCTGTTTTTAACGAGAAATCATTTCAAATTCCTTCAACTGGAAATCTTCTCCATCTCCGAATATTTAATGAAAGTTTAAAATCACCTTCACTAGTTTTTGCTTACGTCAGGAACGTGAAAATAATTAACATAAAAAATAATAGGATGGAAAGTAAGTCCATTTTTAATAATGTTCTGAATAAAATTATATTTTATAATATTGATAATATTTTATCAGAATCTTCAAATTATTTTTTATTCTCTTTTAGTCAGTTGTACTGTAGCAACAAAGTGGTTAAAATTTAACATTTTACATGCGAGCAAAATCCTGGATTTACGAATAATACTGAGCTTACTTGATACATTCAATTCAGTGCAAGCATTGCGTGAATTTAAATCATCACCACTTTTGCCTTTGATTTTAAGACCAGAAGTAGAAACTTATGCGCTTGCTGCTTTTTCAAAATCTAGAATATTGTTGCCACGGATTTCTTCAAATGCACAGGTATCCGAAACAAATTGATTACTTAAATTTATTACCAGAGTTATTTCTTTAAGAAAAATAATAACTTTTTCTATAATCTGTTCAGTTAGAGGCCTCGGTGGCTCAGAGGATAGCGCGTCGGACTTCCATGCAGGAGGTCCGGGGTTCGATCCCTGAGCCGGGTACCAATGGAAATTTTTCTATGTACTTCTACCGGGGCTTCGGTGGTTCGGAACCCACCTTAAACCAGAAAAAGCTGGTATCGTACCAAGGTGGGGCCCCATGTCGAGGGGAATAGCCTTGGGGGTCGAAGCCGATTCTGTGAAGACTCGAAAATGAGTCAGCGTTCATCTTGCGCTTGGGAGCTTCTATAGGAGGCACCACGCTCGATGGTCGCTGGCCATTTTCGAGTAATGAACACACACACATACACTGACATAACACACCAGGACAGTGCTTCGAATTTGTGCATCTGCCTGATGACCTCAGAGGGATCGCTCCGTACACCCTAGCCTGCTAGGGAGGCTGCCGAATGGCAGAGTGGGCGAGGATCACTTTGCCTGATCAACAAAGGAGGACGTCGTTTACTGTGCGATAGGTATGCCTGGCACCTGAGAGGTACAATCTCAGAACGTTGATAACAACGGAAACCACCGAGATCCAAAAACTCTCGGTGAAGGATGGCCGGGTTCGGAGTACTGCCTTGAGAATAAACACGGGTGTGGCACAATAGGCTTCTTAGCTTGAGCGCCAGGGGTTGGGACCTCACGGAGCCCTCCCCGCCTACATTACAAACTAACTAACTATAATCTGTTCAGTTATCTTTAAACTTTTACTAATTTTTCAGTTCAATATGCATCTGGATTACGTGAAGACAAAACAATTCCACTCACTAATTCAGATCACTAAAACTATTATTAATCAGGAACCGAAAGTTTGTGTAATTGAAGGCCCTCCAGGTCCTTTTATTTTTAAATAAAATTTTATCACTGAGGCCAAATTCATATTAGTCATATATATCAAAGGCTCTATGTACATTTTTTTATGGAAAATGAGTTTTTCATATCGTCGAATTCGTAATTTAAAAAACTAATTCATCTGTGCAAAAGTTAATTAGAAATTATAATTACATTTTGAGATAATTGGACCCTAATTAGCCTATTTTCAAGGATTCTGGGGAAATCTGAAGAAATACTGTCTCAGACAGGCTCTGTCTACTAAAAGGTAACCCTACCTACACGAATTTCAGTATTGCGGGATCGACTTTGTGCCGAGAAACTTCTTCTATAGAGTTTTGCTCGTCTGTAAATCAGTCATTCGCGCCAAGTTAAGGAAACCGATGTACATAGACATAAGACATAAGTAAACCTATCGCTTACAAAAACTATTAGTTGATGCGTGCTCTACAAAAGTGCATTAAACGCCAGATGCCATAAGAATCATTTTGTACCTATATCTTCATATTAGATGACTTTTGTATTAGATGATTTTTGTTAAAGCTATATATTCTGAAGTCCTATAAACATCGTGGGAAAATCATTTCTCCTTCATTTTAATATTTTGTTATCACATTCATATTAGAAAAAATTGCAACTATGTACATTTATTATATTTCAATTTGCTTGAATTTAATTGTCCTTTAATCATCCTTCAATGAATTATTAATAACATTAATACACAATGGTGGATACTAAATAAATTGTAAAATTATTTAAAAGATATTCATCTATTGCTTTATTTAATAATTATTATTAAATTTTGCCATTATTGTTATTGCAAATATTGCATTGTCAAATGTAGAATTGTAGATAGAGGTGTTTCGTCAACCTGACGTCGACCTTTCCTAGTGCCGAAAAGGCAGCTCGAAATCTTATCTACGTATGTTAATGGGTTTTTTCATAAGTTTTTTCGCCTACTTTGAGCATGTATTGCACATAAGCAATTTCAATTATTACATTTTTTGCACCAATGAATAGAGCCGGCTCGAAAAACCCAAAAACGATAGTTTTTTCTAAAACAATCATATATTCGAAGGTTCAGCTCAGTAAAGATGCTAACAAGTTCCTTTCAATATCTTCGTTCAATTTTAAATGTAGATAGCGCCTTTCTTGAAAAGTACAGCAATTCTGTGCCATATACTAGTATATCACTTGCAATAACGCTTCCCTATGACTGGTATGAATGTGACCTTAAGTTATATTTTGAAAATTAATTTTTGATAATATACACTATTTCACTTTTTTTAATCAGGGACAGGAAAAACAAAGACCATTGCTGATATTATTTTGGCGGTTTTAAACAATGTCGAAATAAGAAATAATTGGCCACCAAAAATATTATTTTGTGCCAAATCTAAAACAGTGGTAGATGAAATGCTACGACTGATATTTGTGAAAACAAAATTAGGTATAATTTTAGTATGAATGATGTTGTAGGGAACTGAAGGTAAAATCAATTGTAATTATTTTTTTCACAGGTAAGGATATTAAAATAGTCCGCCTTGGCCATCCAGCAATGACAAATCAACAAATAAAAGAGTTTTCTCTACCAATTTTAGCGGAGCGACATGTCCGCTTAGGGATCAGCGAATTTCTTTTTTCACGAAAGATAGGCCTCAACGGTGTATGCTTAATGATTTAAATTCTTTAAGTTTATTTTTTAGGCGATAATTCTTGTAACTGTACAATCTTTAGGTAAAGGGTTGATATTTTGCATGAATATTTACCAGCCCTATAGAGTATCTCTCACGTTTAAAATCTACCTTTTTCAACCTGACATTTAAGCTTGAACCGCTATCCTTTGAACTCCGACACCTGAACGTTGACAATTCACCCCTGACCTTAGACCCCCAATCTCTTAATTCACCCCAATCTCTTCCTCAATGTTCCTGATACTAATTTTGCACAATTTTTTTCTTTAAACTTGAAAGTTTTTTAAATGGATCACTTCTAAAATATTTTGTAACTAACGTATTGCATATGAACTGTTTTATGTTTTTCACAGGAAGACAATTTTGAAGAAGAAATAAAAACTTTCCTTGATGAAAGCCACCTATTGAAATATGGCAATAATATAATAAAGACGCAAGTTTTTGAATCCTGTTTAAAAATTCTAGAAAGTGGGAAGAGTGTAAGTAACACGTGAGACAAAACGCAATTATTTAAAATAAAAAAAAGACTTAAAAGTTCTTACTGTTAAGTTTCTACCATTTTTTACTTATATATATATATATATATATATATATATATATATATATATATATATACTTATATAGGTGCAAGAAATGGATGAAGAAAATTTTTCGAAACTTGTGCTATTTGCGGAAAATACATTGCTATTGGAAGCTGATGTAATCTTTTCTACTCTTTCGACATGCCACTCTATCCTTGGGTACGATTTTCAGTTTTTCTAATATTATTTATTATTTCTTTTATTTAATTTTTACCAACAGGAAAAAAGAAGACATATCAGTTTGTATAATTGATGATGCAGCACAAATTCCTGAAGTCGAGATATTAAAACCTCTCACATTTGGTGTGAAAACTTTGATTTTATCGGGCGATCCATACAAAAGTTCATTTCGTGGAAAATGGAAAATAAATGGCTCATTATTTTCACGAATAAAGTCGAATTTCGATAGATTGGAAAGTAGCCCAATTATTAAATTTGATATCCAATATCGATTGAATGAAAAAGTGATGTTTTGTCTGAACAAAATGATCTTTTGCGGAGATTTAAAGAGTCATTTTTCAAATGATACGTTTCCCGTGTTACCCTGCAAAGTTTTCAGTCTTTATTCAAGTCGTACTGAAGATGATGAAGCCTTGTTTGCAGCGAATTTAATTCTCAGTATAATTGAATTTGCGAATTTGGAAGATATTATTAAACCTATGAGAATTGGCGTCGTTGTACCTTTTGCAACTTTAAAACCAGGCATAATTGCTGCAATTAACAGAAGGTAAAATATCACTAGTATTATTACTTTACCATGATAAAAATGAGAGCAACATATACTGGTTATTATTTTTCAAGAAAAATTTACAAGCAAAAAAAAACACGTGAGCCGTCGTGGGACGCCTGGCACAAGTGAGAACTTCATATGATGTAATGAATCATATTGCATGATACTGTATCATAATCCATCATATTATATGATATTGTATTAGGATGTATCATATTATATCTTAGCATATGATATTGCATCATAATGTATCATATTACATTATATTGCATTATATAGTATCATATTGTGCGATAGTGTGTCATACTGTAGCTTATTGTGCCATATTGTATCATATTTAATCGTATTGCATTATGTTGTATGATACTGTAGCATATTCTATCATAGTATATGATATTGTATCCGGTGGAGTAAACCTAAAAAAGAAAGTGGCCTGGCGGTACATTAATAGAATCTTTTGATTATATATATATATATATATATATATATATGTGTGTGTGTGTGTGTGTGTATATATATATATCCAAGACTTCGAGAAACGAGCGATATTCGTGATCGAATTCTCAGCTCCGTCCGAGTACAACATCACTGCAAAGGAGAAAGAAAAAGAGGAGAGGTATCAAGACCTTAAAAGAGAGCTGCAACGACTGTACCCAAAATATTCGGTACGAGTAATTGTCCTTGTGATAGGTGCTCTCGGAGGTGCTAAATTATCACTGGTTCGTAACCTTAAAGCCATACCCGCGTGCCAAAAATATGCCAAGGTACTTGCGAGATGGATGCAGACAGCTGTCATCCTTGGGTCGCTTCGTGTCCTCAAGACACCAGAGGATTTCGCCGGCCTGTCGTTGTGATTTCGTCGTGCCCTGTGACCACCCATCTCACGGATGTGAGACGTGGCCATAGGTGTATTTTACCGCGGTTCTACTGGGGGCTATTGACATTTTCTTTTTATATGGCAGTTGCTCTTAGTGGTACCCTGCGGTGGTTGTTTAACTTTTGTTTTAATTATATATACACACACACACACACAACCGTCGGAAATTGTGCGCACGACTCGTGTCAGCGCTATTAAAAATTACTGCTCACTTCGAACCACGATATTTCGGCGAAAAAAGGAGATAGGGCATTTTTTTTAAACAGCTGGAAAGCTCATGACATTCCACGTCTATAGGTGTCCAACAAATATTTGTTTGACCTTCTGAAAATAGTATAGCACTTGAGAAGTTCAATAAAAAAATTCAAGATTTTCTCAAATTTTCTACCTCAAATTCAACTTTTAGCATGACCTAGGAAAATTTTTTCAAAAACCTGAAAATTATACGACATCGAGCCTGAAATCTTACCTTTAATTTAAGCCAAGAAAACTTGAAAAATCTTTATGGGTGCCCGAGATATGATTAAAAATGTTCAACCGTATCTGAGCTCAATTTTAATCGACGATGACGGTTCTCGACTGGTCTTCTACTCGCCTCCTTCGTTGAGGCAGGACCGAATAGGCCACGCACAGAGGTGGCGCCTAAGTGGACATTGTCCTATTCTTTAATATGGAGATAATATTAGATTCAAAGAATTGTTAAAAATCACAAATAACCATAAATATTTGTTTTCATTCACCATAATTTGAAACAAAAATTACTAATGAAGAGAACCAGAAGTATAAGAGGCGCCACCTTAGTACGTGGCTTTCGATTCAACCTCCCATAGACGTATCATCTGTCTGTTGGAATGCTTAAAGGTTCATCCACAAATCGTGACACGCATAGAGAGATTAATGCCGTTTTGGAAAACCAGATTTACCATCTTATCTGGAAAACATCGTGTGATCACTAACAGTATCACCTTTCAGAGAGGTGTGTTTCAGGGCGACACCATGAGCCCTCTCCTCTTTTGCCTCACATTATTGCCACTATCTCTCGCACTTCGCCATTCCGAAGGGTACCTCTGCGGCAAACCTGGAAATCGAAAGCATAAGGTAACTCATGTATTTTACATGGATGATCTTAAGATCTATGCTAGAAATCAAGAGAAACTACATCTAGCTTTGAAAATTGTCAAAGAGTTTTGTCAAAGAGAATTGTCAAAGAGGTTATGCCCGGAATATTCTGTTAATCTAATCGTCCTGATCATCGGCGCTCTTGGAGGTGCCAAGGTTTCACTTGTGAATAGCCTGAAAAGCATCCCTGCGTGTCAACAAAATGCTGAGACACTTGCAGGGAGAATGCAGAAGGCGGTCGTCCTTGGGTCGCTCCGTGTCTTCAGGGTGCACGAGACTTTCGCCGGATCATCGTATTGAATTCGCGCAGACTGTAATCACCCATCTCACGGTCGTGAGACGTGGTTACGGCTGAAATTTTACCAGGATTTCGCTGGGAGCGGGTGCAATTTTTCAGATTAGCACCCGCTCCCGGCGAAATCCTGCGGTTGTCCTTATGTCAAACTTTTAACTATATACATATATATACATATATCCATCTCACGGTTGTGAGAGGTGGCCAGAAGTGTGATTTATTGCGGTTCTACTGGGAGCTGCTTTTTTTATATGGCAGTTGCTCTCAGTATATATAGGTAAAAGCTTGTCATACGGACAACCGCAGGATTTCGCCAAGAGCGGGTACTAATATGAGAAACTGCACCCCTGAGGACACGGAGCGACCCAAGGACGACCGCATTCTGCATTTTCCCCGCAAGTGTCTCAGCATTTTGTTGACACGCAGGGATGCTTTTCAGGCTATTAACCATTGAAACCTTGGCACCTCCAAGAGCGCCGATGATCAAGACGATTAGCTTAACAGAATATTCCAGGTATAACCGTCGCAACTCCTTTACAAGGTCTTTAAACCTATCTTCCTTTTCTTCCACCTTGGCTGTGACTTTTTTGTCAGCTGGTGCCGAAAATTCGATAAGGAACATGGTTCGTTTCTCGAAGTCAAGAAGAACCATGTCAGGCCTCGAGTCCTCAACAGAAACAATTGTCGAGAATATGAAGTTCCAATATATGCGGCACTTCTCATTTTCGACAATTGACTCTTTTTCATTTTGGAGCGTTTAGCGGCGCGGTATTTGGGCTAATGCCGAAAGAGTGACGGAGATGGTAATAAAGCACTATTAGTACCGCATTGTGCCTTCGGATGTAGGTCGTTCCCGCATGAGTTGGACAACTAGATAGTATGTGTCCTAGATGCTCGGTGTGTCCATGACACGCTCTGCAGTCATCATCGGGAATGTCTCGGCTCAAAATGTGGCGACGGTATGCTAGAGGGGAAATGACACCGTCTTGTATTGCCAAAATGAAACTCTCCGTGCCGACTTCAACCCGGGTAAGGAAAGCAAACGTAAGCTCATACGACACCGACTGATCCTCCACATTTCTGTGGAAGATGCCACGCATCCTCTTGTCGAGAATCTGTTTGTGGAAATTTTTCTTCTGTGCTTTCTTAATCCGGGCCTTCAAGAGTGAATACTCTAGATGGATAAGATTTTATGCATTTTGCTCGCCCCTGATATTTAAGTCAAGGCCGAGTTTGTCAGCAGCCTCCTCCGCTGCTTTGTACAGAAACGCCACTTTGCCCACTGCTTCGTGTTTCCTGACCATTTTAAGAAGAGCTTCTTGTCCATTTGCGACTATATGTGCTGTACCCAGAATAATCCTGTTGTGAAGACATTCAAGATTCAGTATTCCGCGACCACCTTGACGGCGTGAGATGAAAAGTCGCGGAACAGAAAACTTAAAGCGCATGCTTTTTTTCATGTGCATAACCTTTCGGGACCCGATATCGAGGGATCTGAGCTCGTCCTTTGTCCACGGAACCACTCCAATTGAATAGAGTACTACTTGGACGGCAAGCTTGTTCGTCGCAGATACTTTGTTCCTCGCGGACTGTTCGGAAGACCATATCCGTCGGATGAGACGTTTGTGTCTGCATCGGAGAGTATCCCTTGCAGATGTTACGTCCTTAATGCGGCTCTGTGGCACGCCCAGGCATTAATCTCTCTACAGGGTGTCCCAGACTCAAATGTCCGGACTTATATAGCTGTATAAAAATAAAAAATAAATGAATAAAAATCCCTTTTCCAAAAATAAGTTGAAGTTTTAGTTTCCTAGTTATAAAATATTTAAGCTGGAACAATCAGGATCGCCGTATGAACAGTCGTGTGTGCGTGAGCGGGATTCCAACCCAGTGTTATCGAAGCAAGCGCAGAGGTGGGGTTAGCGACGGGACAACACTATGTTGGAATCCCAGTCACACATACACGACTGTTTATACGGCGCTCCTGATTGGACCAGCCTAAATATTTTAAAACTCAAAAACTAAAACTTCAACTGATATTTGGAAAAGGAAATTTAGATTTATTTTTTTAATTTTTATATGGCCATATACGTCCGGACACTTGAGTCTAGAACACCCTGTATACACCTCACGAAGTGTGGATAATCCTTCAAGATTTCCAACAGACAGATGATAAGTCTATGGGAGGTTGAATCGAAAGATTTCCGGTAATCAATCCAGGCCATCGATAGAGATCGTTGATAGGATGCTGCGTTTTTGCAGACACATTTATCGATGAGCAGGTTCTCCCGACATCCTGCTATGCCTTTCTTTGAGCCGCGTTTTCCATACACCTCTCGCCACACAGGTCCCACTGTCCGAACAGTCCTATCATTTAGGATAGCTGTGAAGATCTCATACAGTGTGTTCAGACAAGTTTTGGCCTGTAATTCTTAAGGTCCGCAAAGTTGCACGTCTTCCGCAGGAGCACTGTGCGCCCTTCCACCAACCACTCCGGAATAGGCTCTGCCGACTTTAGATATGAGGTGAAAATGCGGCCAGATGCTGGTGGGTTGAAGAAAACTTCTTCCACCAGAAGGTCTTGATAGCATCTGGTCCCAGAGCGGAATAGTTCTTCATACCTCTTAATACGTTTTTCACCTCCTCGGTAGTGATAGGTGGGCATTTCTCCTCAGGTGTTATGAGGGCACTGCACAGCTCCTTGATGCTTTTTATATTTTCAGAGTTTTCTGTTAGTGGATGCTGGACTCCGTAGACTTCTCTCCGTCGACCTGCTCTGGTGTGGGCGGGTGGACCACAGTAACTGAAGGGTCTGGAAATAGTCGGGATGGGTCAGAGAAAAACGTTTGATTTTCTCTGACCCACCTCTCTCTCCGCTCTAGACTTCTCCTAGGCTTCAATAGTACTCATGTTCTGTCAAAAAAATGCTGCCTGATGGTCAGTAGCTTTGACTTGTTGAGTGTGTGATGACGGATCCGCAGATCGCGCGCGAACTGTCAAACCTTGGCAGTGAAAGTCCTGTCAGATGTTATGTAGTCAATCACATACTGAAGGCGGAACACGTACTGCCTTGCCCAGCCTATCTTTGTGCTGAGTTAATGCATCGGTCTTTTGGTCTAATGAAAAACCGTTGGTTTTGTTTTACGGTTCGCATTTGCCAAAACTCTCGCTTCATTATACACACTACAATTGATAGTCCAGAGGTCGGATTCTTCGGAAAAATCTCCACGAAGGTCGTCATCCAATTCAGTTAGATCTTTGGGCTTGAGAGAAACCTGAATGTTGATGTTTCTCCGGTTCCTGAAGCATCGCTCTGTCTCTATTGGATGCCTGCTTGCGGTTAGTCTCAATGTCGCCTCGCTTTCTCTGTTTCCGGCTTGTTCTATCTGTGGTTGAGTAGGCACTCCGCTTATATAACCCCTTTTCCGGAGTTCCTCGGCACGGTTTCGCAGACGTTCATGCGAAAAATGCGAGACCTCTGGGTGATTCTTGCATCACAGAGTATGCTGTCACGCCATGTAACCTTTTCGTTCAGGAGCCATACTGGTATCATAGCACTCCAGCAGGTCACCCCTGAGTCGATCCGTCCACCTAAAAATGACGAGATTCTGCCGGTCCACCGCATTGACTCCGTCTTGATTGGCTCCCCCAACTCCAGGATAGTCGATATTGTTGTCCGACCCATTGTCGGGAACCCTGCGCCTTGGATTGTTTTGAACCACACTTACTACAACTATGTCTGGTGTTGTCATTGTTGTTCGCACGAGCAGCTAGTGAAAAGGGTTCGTCCATCCTTGTAGAGCCCCGCATGCAAGGATAAGGCTGCATACTCTGAGAGGTCGCCCGTTATCCCAGAGCCACTGTTTGAGATACCTCACCCAGGTGCCATTCAGTTTTCGGCACGGTTTTCATGCCTCCGCTTAGGGGTAATCCCTTCGGGAACATCCGAAAAATATGTACGCTACTGCTTATTATTAATTATTGTAACCACCCAGATAACAATCGTGCGTCTCACATCACCCGCATTGTGTGATTATCATGCTGTGCGTGCAAGAGAGGGTTCATTTCGCCATCACGGCATGATTGTCACGTAGCTGCGAGCGTTATGACACGCATTTTGCTATCGCATATGCCTTCACTAAATGCGTGCAAAATGCAACGCACGTGTGAAGTCATTATATAGAAAACAATAATAATAATATATATTATTGACTTTTTAGGGTTTCATAGCCTTGGATTTTTTTCAAATCCCATCCCTGGATGTTTTTCCAATGTTGGGAAGTGAGGGGTGGCGAATGTAGGGGGTGTAGGGAAGTGACCTTTTTTTAAGTACAATAATTTCAAAATATAATTTTTTGACAAATTAAAAAAAATTGAAAATTTGTTTGGAAATGTTTTGTCAACATTTTTTTTTTGTAAAAAATTGTTTTTTCTTAAAAAAATTTTTTTTTTAATGAAATTTTGTTTCATTTTAGAAAATAATTTTTTTCAATATTTTAATAATACTTAATTAACATATTAGTAGGCCGAGGTGAGGGCCGACACAGTGCAAGTTGGGAAGAATTTCAAGGAAATTCGTGGTTATGTTCGCGAACTGCAAGGAGTGTTGAAAGCGATGAAGAAATTCTCTGACTCAAAACCGAACATGTTTATGAGAATAAGGGAAGGTATCGAGGCGGTACAAGTATTGACCGAGAAGGTGGCGTATATGGAGATGATAAACGAAAGCGTATTCTATTACGTTCCTCAATCAATGAACAATCGTAGGAATGTGAGAGAAAAGATCCTCACGGAGCAGTTCAAGGCTGACCTGGAGGAGAGTCGCCTTGAGACACAGGAGAGAAGGAACGTAAGCCAGACGGGGACTCAGACCGAAGATGCCGAGAAAACTCCCGCCCCCAAACTTGGGAAGCGCGAGCGGCAGCTCACACTGAGTCCCGTCGAGGCGAACGAACCTAGGCCGGCGAAGAAGAAGGAGCGCTGCTGCGAAAGCAACGTCTACGCCCAAAAAGGGAGGAGAGAGTGCTGCAGCATCAGCACAGATGCCAAAAGCAATGAAGAAGATGACGAAGAAAAGAGCTCGACCCGAGGCGGTTCTTATCAAACCAGCCGAGGGTCTGAGTTACGCCGAGGTCCTCAAGGACCTCAAGTCGAAGGTGAAGCCGGACACCCTTGGTGTAAAAATCAGGGGTGTCAGGCAAACCAGGAATGGGGAGGTCCTTGTGGAGCTCGGACCTAGAGGAGAGGGCAGGGCCGAATTTTCGGCTGCTGTCAAGGAGGCGGTTGGGGTGGGGGTATCGTGCGCGAGCTCGTCTCCCGTACAGAGTTCGAGGTCTTGGACCTCGATCCTACGACTGATGCTGGTGAAGGAGAAGCGGCTGTGAGAAGCCACTTCGGAAACGAGGGTGTGGGAGAGGTGAAGGTCAGCCTCACGAAAAGACCCTTCAGGGGCAACCTGAAGGCTTTCGTGGAGTTGGCCGAGGAACTAGCCGCGAGGATGGTACGCACAGGACACCTGAAGGTGGGGTGGGTGTCCTGTCGAGTACAAAAAAAGGTGGAAAGGGTTCGGTGCTACCGCTGCCTGGGCTTCGGCCATATGGCAGCCGGTTGCGATGGCCCGGACCGCACGAAGTCATGTTGGCGATGTGGCAAGGAGGGCCATAAGGCTGCGGCGTGCGAAAGTTCGCCGCAGTGCTTTCTCTGCGCCACAAATGAAGGTAAGCCCCGGAAAGACCATCGTCCCGGGACAATGAGATGTAGTGTGTTCCAATGGGCAGCCTTATCGAGGAAGCCTCAAGGACGCGCTACCTAGACGAGCAATACCCAACCAGGATGCTGAAGGCCGACGAGCCCGTCGTGTGGTACCACCACACTACTGAGGACGATGCGTGCATCCTGGTTGGATGATGATCGGAAGAATGCCAAGCTGGCACCCTAAAGTGAAAGTCGAAGCACGATTTAGTGGCCTTACCCCCATGTCCTTGAAGTAATGCAAAAGCGGTTCCGAGGACATGGGTTGGCGGAAAGAGGAGGTGAGTTTAGTGGGTATTACCGTTTTTAGGTCGAGTCCCATACTCAGTGCGTAAATGCATTCTCACCTCCTCTCCAAAAAAAAAAAAAAAACCTCTTTCAAAGTAGAAAATAATAGCAATCAAATAATTTCCTACTTTCAAAGAGGTTAAGTTACAAAATCTTGTAAAACTACTACACTGAAAGTGATGTTTTTTATGTGCCTGTATCTTCTAGTTGCAGCGAAAAATATTATTGTTCATACAAACATGCGTAAAATGAATTGCTAATTCGCAACTAAAGTGTATAAATATTCCTTCCACCCATAGTAAAAAATACTTTCATGATAAATTACCTGTTCTTGATTTAAAAATATCCATGCAGATATTTTGTGTACCCTCTAAAAATCCTAAGTGTGTGCACGCACCATACCCGCACCGGCACGCATGACGTGCGACACACCTGTCACGCATATGAGGACGCAGCTGTGTCATCCCCTGCGCGCACGTCGTGCGAAAAAACCCGCACGTGGTGCGACGCACCGTGTGCGCACTTTGCTATCTACCTCCTGAGGGGTGGTAAATTTTTTCAAAGTCGCTTTTACCCCTCTAAAATAAAACGTTTTTATTACGGATATTTTTGTCATAGAATGCGTATTTTTTTTAGATATTTCGATGTCTCAAGTTAAAAAAAATACCCTGTATGTATATATGGGGTATAAGTAAGCATAAAATAAAACATGACCTTTTAATTTTTGATTAGTTTCTCTAAAGTATTTACCGAAAATGAAGGTATATAACAATGTGTGTGGCACAATTTGAGATGTGAATCCTTAAAAATTCAAACGTAGGCAAGATTATAGTCAAAATATGTCCATATTTCTCTCGTATGTGAAAAATGGTTGCTATTTTTATGGTTGACGTGACGCGACCGAGTTTCAGTAGCAGATGAATACATCGAAAACCACCTCTTCGCATGTGTTAAAGCATTAAATATTTTAAGCGGTGGACCATTCAATTGAATGAAAAGCAAAGACGAAACGTGTTTCAATAACAATGTACTACGCAGTGGTGTTATAATGTTATTCATTAACCTACAATCCCGTTTTCCACCTTCTTCAATAAAATTTCTTAAACCTTCAATGACTGGCCTTTTTGGTAAAGAAAACTTTGCACACAACCTTGAAACAGAATCCTGGCCATAGAGAACGTCTAAATCAGTTGGCCTGGTACATGAAGGAATAGTAAGCAGTAGTATCCCTATAAGTGGGGAATGGGACGAGCGACGTCTAAGAATTCGTTAATGCTTGCCACGAATGAAAACTTGTATGCAAGATCGTGCACATGCGCACTGGCGGTTGCCATGCCAACGATGTCAACACGGATTTGAAGTTTCGAAACTTGTGTATTGAACGAACCTAAACAAACGAACGTAACGTACATATGCATCGATATGTCAAAATATAACATAGGGTAGTTGGTAAAACACGTGACTGCGAAAACAGCTCTGCGCATGTGCACGATCTTGCATGCAAGTTTTTATTCGTGGCAAGCATCAACGAATTCTTGGACGTCGCTCGTGCCCTTATGGCCGGTTTAGAGTTAAGTATAGGGGCATCTGGATACATTCCCGGCATCTTAGACCTAAAATGAACTTTCTGAGCTGAAAAATAAGCAGGGTGCCCACTTTCTGGAAAAACAGGGAAAATACAGGGATTTTTTTATGAGGAAGTCACAGGGAAAACACAGGGAAAATCGACAACCGTTGCGTTTAGAGTTGTTTCTTAGCTCCATCTTCAGCCCGCAGCAATAATTTTCAGAACCTAAATAAGCTTCGAGCTCTTGGTTCAAAGAGAAACCAAGATGAATCAAAGATTAAGAAACTAAAGAAGAAATGAGATTCTTAAAATGTTTAACCACCTAAAATAGCTTTGATTTGACTGATTGAGAAACCAAAGATTGTAGGATTAAAAATGTTTAAATCTCTGTTCTGTACTATTATTCCTACAGATGCCTTCCCTTTCTAAAATAATAACAGAAATTTTGTTTTCATCACTCAAAATATCTCGATTTACCATTAACATTGCAAAAAATGAGCTTTTAAAAGAGACAGGGGAAACACAGGGAAATGATGAAGAGGGAACTGGTGGGCACCCTGATAAGCCACCGGGACACTTTTGAAGTTGGAGCTTGGAAAAATCGTTTTTCGAGAAAAACGCATCTGAACTTGGCTAGTGCCATAAGTACGCATGTTATATTTTTTCTTTAAACATGAAAAATACCTACTTCCCATTACAATCTGGAGGTGATTATAGTACCAATCAATTCACTATAGGTTCCAGTATCATCCTCCAGTCAAACACTAAAATTATAATTTTCAATTCAACTTAGTAAAAAGCGAATATTTCCTCAACTAGAACCGGTCATAGGCCCTTTTTCATGCAAACGCCAACGTATAGTCACACCACCATAAAATACTTTTTTGTCCGACCCCCCTTGAAAACGCGCCATTGCATGCACGTTAAGCAGGCGTGAAGTGGCTGCTTCTGGCCCAGTGACGTTTGCGCATGGTTGCCGGGCCAACAAAAACTTTACGCCCGCTACCCATGAAAGTTTACGCCCGCTACACATACGCTGCACTGAGCGAGAATGTTTTAATGATTGAAGTTTTGTTTTTAGGGTTTCATAGCCCCTCCCCCGGGGGGAGGGAGCAACAGAGCATAAACGGCAATTTTTTTAAAAATAATTTTGTTTCCAAAAAATTTTTTTCAACGAATTTTTTTTTTTTCAAAATTTTTTTTCACCAAATTTTTTTTTCAACATTTTTTTTTCACAAATTTTTTTTTACAAAAATTTTATTCAAAATTTTTTTTTTCACCAGATTTTCTTTTTCAGCAATTTTTTTCAATTTTTTTGCCTCGTATGATTGTCACCCTCGCTTCGCTCGGGCGACGAGTTAACACTCGTCAAAATAACCTCCTTTACGCCCTTGATACACAATGTACTATTTCAGTGCATCGAAGGTTTCTTCGTTTCGTTCGTTGCAAACCTGCTTTCAGCCAAAAAAGGGGTGGAGTAGCAAAAATCTTTCGCAAAA
>CAKNXH010002124.1:0-14224 GCA_932178445.1 Andricus quercusramuli | reverse complement strand
CGGATGCTTATAGGGGGTGGGAGGAGTACAAAATGACTAGGAAAATGCTTACGTAATATTTGTACGACTTCTTTGGAATACTTCAATTTAAAAAAAAATCAATTTAAAATTGTTCATTGAACAATCTGTATAAATTAAACATTTCTGACTTTTAAACATTTTAATTAAAAACTGTCTGTTCATGGAGAGTTTTAGTTTTAAACTAATCGATTCGAAACGTTTTACAAGGTCAAAATGGTTATGTTTGTAATGTTTTTAATTTGAAATTGTCTAAGCGTTGAAAACAATGTGGAGCGCGTAAGAAATATCAGAATCTGCAAGTGGTAGTTCGATTTTAATGAAACTTTGTAACATCATAGCGTTATATAAGAGATACTAAGTACCCAAAGACTTTGCAAATTTTCAAAATAACGGGAGTTATGCCCTGTTGATTTTTGGCACCACATTTTTTTCATTCGTCTATATTTTGAAGTTGTTAAACGAATTTTAATGAAACTTGTCGACATACTGTAGATAAAAGTATACGTTTTAATATCATAATCCAGAAATTTTTTTTTTAATTTTGACAAAAAAAAAAAGTAGAAGCTGGTTGAACTCAATTTTTCGTTAATATCCAACCTTTTAATTTCTTATAAATAGAATATACAATTTCCTAATAATTTCACCCTTTATTTAAAAAAGTTGATGATGCGATCACCAGATATCGTAATTTTAGTGGGACCGTTTGCCACAGTGGTCTGGAATAGGATTTTACTCTTCATGTTTTTAATCAACTATATGTCGTATTTCTTAACCGATTAGAAATGTTTTTTTAGAAATATTCAACATGAAATTTTTAAGAGAACTGTGGTTTACGATTGGTCATTTTTTGCACAGAGCAACAATGTATAAATAATTTAAGTGACAAAATTGTAAATTTCAGCTCTGTGAATTTTTTCTTATGAAAACATACAGAAAGAAACTTACTATTAGCCGGAATGATTGCATCTGCACTTGTAGAACAGAAATAATTCTATTAATATTCAACTACATAAATTATTGTAAACAATTGCAATAGACCAATACTTACTAGTGTTTTTCTCTCATGGAAAAAATTGTTTCACGCTATTTGCTAAGATTTTTCATAAGAGTCATAATTTATAACGGAAAATTGGCATAAGTTAACGTCTAGTGTTTTTATAAACAATTTTATAAACAAATTCTTAATAAATGAGTTTTTCTCACAGCTACATTGGTTGCTCTGACCAAAAGTGATCCTCAATTGTCTTCATAACCATTTATATACTTCGAGCTTTATCAAACATTTTGACTTTTTTTTCACGAAAATGCGCATTTGTTTATGAAAATGGCTTAAATAATAAAGAGATTTGTTTTCATTTGAAAAATTTGACACAAAAATGTGACATATTTAATTCAAAATCTATGTATTTTAAATAGATAATCATTACCAATTACGAAAAAGTGACTTTCGTTCATTAATTTGTTCATAACACTATAGACAATTTTTTTTCTCACTTAAAGTCACTGGAAATTATTTTTGGATAAAGTTCTGAATAGGTGAACCCTCTGATTTCGTTAGAACCACGTATACTTAATTATTTTGATGCGCTGATTACAAAAATCATAGGGGAAATTGGCGACAAGGACGTCTTCATGGTAAAAAACATAAAAACCCCATAGAAATGACGATTTTTTCATTTATCTCAGTAAATACGAAGTTTTTTGAAAAATGTTTCAAACAAAAGTTCTAGCTAGTATAAAAATACATCTTTTTTGCATGATAAACTTTTTGCCTAAAACCATTATTTTTCGAGAAAAAGAGGAATTAAACCTGGAATAGGAGGCGAGCGTTACTGAACGCATTTTCGTAACTAGTCAGTATATGCGTAGCCCCCCTCCCAGTTGAACCTGGAAAAGGGGACAATAACTTAAAAAAAAATGACCAGATTGGATCAGAGTTATAGCATTTTCAAAATCCAGAAAAACTAAAGTAAATCAACATTTTAAGCCAAACCACGCACGATATGAAAAAAGTCAAGAGAAGAAAAATGTTGCTTTTTGCAAGCCCTACAAGATTATCATAACAACTTTTTGAATTTTTTCAAAAAATCGAAAATTCAAATTTTTACCCCATAAAACATATAAAAAATAAGATAAAAAATTCCATTTTGCTTTCAGACTATGCAAGATACGAAAAAAGATGAGACAAAAATTATCCATCCAAGAAAGATGTACAAATTTGTTGTCAATTATTTTTTTATAGGATGCGTAGTTTTTGTGTTAATCGTGAAAAATGACATTACAAAATAAACAAAAATCAAATTTTTACATTCTCATCCTAATGAGAAGGTATTGGTTTTATGTAAAAAAAATTAAAATCCATATAGTTTTCTATGAATAAAACAAACACTGTTTGACCAGAAACGGAATTTTAGATTCTTTGGTAGCATTTTCAGTAAGTTAAGCCAAAACTGTTTCTTAAGCGTTTTTCTTTGGACTTCAAAAAAGTGTGTGGGTATTGTGATGAGAATGTGCGCGCGATAAGAATGTACGCAGGCAGATTTTTTAAATTGTTTTTCCAACGCAATCCTCTTTTTTTCGAAAAATAATGGTTTTAGGCAAAAAGTGTGTAATACAAAAAAGATGTATTTTTATACTAGCTAGAACTTTTGTTTGAAATATTTTTTTTAAATTCTCCGTATTTAGTGAGATAAATAAAATAATCATAATTTTTATGGGGGTTTTCATGGTTTTTGCTATGAAGACGTTCTTGTCGCCAATTTTCACTATGATTTTCGTAATCAGCGCATCAAAATACGTAAGTTTACGTAGTTTCAACAAAATCGGAGGGTCACCTACTCGGAACTGCACCAATATTTTTAGTTAGTTAAAGTTTTTAATGAATTTGAAAGTATTAAAAGAAATGATATCAACGAAAAGTTAGGCAAGACAAATTTTAAACTTTATTATTAAATCACAAATTATGCTTTAGTTGGAGTAAAATATCCACAGTTACTCGTTATACCCGGAAGACTACCGGCCATTAATAAAAAGTAAACATCAAAATTAATTAAGAACAGAAGAGTCACCATCATTTTTTTATGAAAGGTAAAATTATAAAGAAATTTTATATTCTATGAAAAAACAAAAAGGTGCGATATCAATGAAAAAATAAATTCAAAACTTTTTTGACTTTTTTTCAGTAAAAATGTTGAAAAAGTTTTTTCAATATCTCAATTGTTATAAAAATTCTTTCCTTAGTTTCAGAAATATCAACATTTGAATAAAATGTGATACCAAAATTCAACATTGCGTAACTCTCGTAATCTTGAATATTTTCAAAAATCCTTTGGGCACAATATATCTTTTATACTTTTTATTTAATTATACACTATAATTGTACAAAGTTCCATTAAAATTTAACAACCACTTGCAGATCCTGATATTTCTGACTTATACTGGCCCATGTATTTTTTTATTCGCAAATAAACGATCAAAAACTAAGAAGCGAGCTAGAAATGACATTTTTTTGAATTAAAGCCTTTAAATTAAACAGTCTTAAATTTGAGGTCCGAAAATTACAAATTTTAAGCTCCAACTGCTAAGATTTTGCAAAGATTAAAATTGTGCAATTTGAAATTGTAACATTAGAATTTTTAATGGATTTGAAATTAAAGTCATTCAATATTACATAATTTTATGTGGTAACGGTTTCCTGATTTAACGGCTAATCTACAGTAGTTAATTTTTACGGCTTCTATATATTAAAAATTGACAAGTTGTTGAATTTTGAACGTTTAAAATTAAATTGTTTATATCAGAAAGAATAGTCATGTAGTTTGTGCGAATAAAATGTGCTTATTTGTTGTTATTTACAGTTTAAGAAAGACAGTCATGGAACGAAGAGATTGCTTTGAAATTGATGTCGATACTATTTCCGGTTTCAAAAATCAAGAACGAGATATTGTAATAGTATCTTGTATGAAACAAGTTAAAAAAAAGAAAACGCCTGTTGGAGATGAGTGGTTTTATACGGCAATAACTAGAGCAAAACACAGCTTAATTCTCTATGGTTCATTTTCAAAACTGAAAGTAAGTCAGCTAATTATACCATACAATATTATATATATATATATATATATATATATATGAAAATTATATAAATTTTGTATACTTGACTTTCAGAAACCGTGTCTGCTGAAGTTGATGATTGAAAGCACTAAGGCGCAAAGCATTCCTTTAAATTGGATTCCTTACAACACGGGCCCTTCAACATTAAAAAAATACCTATTAGTGTCAGTGTAACTTCCGAATATAATTTACATATTATTCACTGGGAGGCACGTTATTTTATGAGTTATATTTCATTCTAAAAAAAAATTATGTACTCGTATGTGGTTGTATTTCAAATACAAATATTAGATGAAGATTTTGTATTGAGTATTTTATTTATTAATTAAGATTTAATAATAATGAGTTCAGTAACGAAAGTTTAATAACAGAACATTTTTCGTAGAAGAAATTGAAACTATTTTCCTTCTTCAGAGTATTTAAAAGTTTATAAAAATTAAACGTACTGAAAAAATCTGCTCTACTGAAAATCTGCGGCCGCATTTGCGTCTGCATTTGCAGACGCATATAAGAAACAGCATTTTCGGCCGCACCGCATTTTCGACCAAATTTGCGACGGCATTTCAAAAAATTACAAAACGCTCAAAAAATTTGCGTCGAATTTGAAAATCTACTTTAAAAATTTACTGCTAGTAAGTTCAATTCGTATTTTAATAAACTTCGTTTATTTCGAAATGCGGCCGCAAATGCTGTTTCTACGCGCCCGAAAATGCGGGCGCAAATACAGCCCCAGATTTTCAGAAGGGCATGGTTTTTTGGACCGAAATTTCGGTACAAATAGGCCCTTTTCCATCTCTATTTGTACCAAAAAAATCCGGTAATTTGTACTGCGCTACACGTAGCCACGTGCAATTGTAAAAGATACCAGGAAGTTAATTTTAACTTCAATAACTTTTATTTGTACACGGTTTCACAGGGGTGCCCTCTCACGTTACAGATTAAATAATTTTGCAAATCTAAACATCTACATCCAGCTTTGGAAAAACAATCTAAAATGACAGATATTTTAATTCTGTAAAATGTGCCATCATATCCAAAATTTTAGTAGACATTTTCGTAGAAATATATAGTAAATTATATAAAAAATTATCTTTCGAATTCAGTAATAATAGTTCAGTAAATCAAAATGAAAAACCAAAGGTACAAACTGATGAAAAAGGCGAGAAAAATAATCAGTACGTGCATCGGAAACACGTAAATTACGACCCAAGACAGATTCATGTGGATACATTTGTAAACAGTAAACCTCTTCGATGAACGATAACTTAGAGTAAAAAAATTTCACAAATATTTCAAAAATTTCACAAAGATTTCAAAGCTTTTCTTTACTTAAACTAAAATGATTTCACGAAGTTTTCAAAGATTTTAAAAAATATTGCACAAAGATCCATATCGCAAATTTTGTCCACAAAATCTTCAAAAAGCACAATATTATTCAATTGAAGAGGTTATTAAAGTACTGGAAGCAATTAACAAAAAGAAGAACGACTGAAGTTAATGAAAAGGAAAGTTTTGGTCATTATAAAATTAGTGTTCCTTTTCTTAATTCTTATTACATATATAGTGCATATACTTTCTTATAATATATACCTATATATAATCAATTACGGGTATTCAAATAGAAGTAAATTTGCAACGAAATTTACAAATGTTTCAAATTTAGCATGCTGATTTTCTAAAGTGCCCCTGAAACAATGGTGTGAATAAAAAATTGTTTATACAAAAATATTGACCTATAAAAGCCTTCAAAGTCCAATTATCAGTCTATCATCGAGTAAGGAGAATAACAGAAGAACATATGTGGGAAGTCCAAAGTGAATTTATATCAAGAAGATCATGCACGGATCAAATATTTAGCTTCAGAAAGATCACAGAAAAAAGTTTGAGAGTAAAAAAAAAAGTGTTCTGCGGTTGACAAGGTGGATAGAAGTAAACGCTGGGAAGTCCTGAAAGAGTCGGAGTAAACGGATGGCTCCTACAAGCAATAAAAACAATGTATGCTGGTTGCAAAGCGAGTGTAAGGGTTAAGGGGTAACTGAGTGACTGGTTCGATATTATGCAAGCATGCCTTATGTCCTCGTGGCTATTTATTATATTCATGGACAAGTGCCTAAGAATGGCCCTCATCAACGAAGACGTGGATCTCGGTACAGCGAGGGTACGTGGGTTAGCGTTCGGAGATGATAAGGTAGTTATGGCAGAATCAATCGAAGACTTGCAAAGAATATTGAGCAAACTGAATACAAGCATGATGAATATGGGTCTCCAAAATAACGCAGATAAAACAAAAATTATGGTGTTTGAAGGAAAGTGTGAGAAAACAAGATGCAACATTGTCCTAAGCGATGAGAGAATAGAACAAGCTGATAAGTATGCATGACTTGGTAGTCTATTCCCTAACGGCGAAAAGATAGATGGAGAGTTAGACGGGCGTATAAACGAGGGTAAGAAGGTTATCGGTAGAGCAGGATCGATTATCAGAAGTAAAATTATTATATAGCTAAAAGAACAATATATTATTCTATATTGAGTACAATATAAACATGAATAATACAAACAATAAAGTAGCCTCGGAATGGACTGAAACTTGGATTGACGTAAAGCATGCACACGGGAAACGCAAAGGTCGATTTTCGGGCGATGAATGGACACTGGGTGTTTGGAATGCTAGAGGAGTGAATGATCTTAAAATAAGAGAATTACGAGAAACTATGAACATAAAGAAACTAGATATTCTTTGTGTACCTGAGACGAAGAAAAAGGCTTGCGAAAGTAGAAACATAGAAAATGGGGTGTTGAAAGGCGGTTTTGAAATATGGTCAGGAGTAGATAGTGAATCACATCGTAGTCAAGGGGTCGGTTTAATTATGAATGAAAAAGCAAGACAACATCTCAAAAATCATAATTTTGTATCGCCCAGATTGCTATGGGCTATAGCGATTCGAGAGAAGTTAAGGACGCCTTTTGGGAAACTTCAAATGATACAATAAGTACTTGCGATCAAGGTGAAAGAATAATTTTGTTAGTAGATATGAACGGATGGGTCGGCGTCTAACGTCTGAATACAGATACAGGAGGGGTGCTAGGAAATTTTGGGGACCCAACAAGAAAAAATTATAACGGGGAAAAATTAATTAGCTTATGCTTAGAGAAGGGCCTTTTCATTACAAATACTTGGTTTCGACTTAAAATGATCCACACTTACACCTGGTGTAAAGGAAATTACCGCAGTATAATTGACTTCGTTATTGCAGATGAAAGACTAAGAGAACTAGTTACAGATACAAGAGTCATGAGGGGGGCCGAATGCAATGCTGATCATTACCTCTTAGTCTCCAAGATGAACTTAGGGCGGGGATGGAGAAGAAAGAGAACCAAACAAACGAAACAAAGGCGAATCAAGGTCGAAAATTTACAGAAGCCGGAAGTGCGAATAGATTTTCAGAATAAGATAAAAGAACGCGTAGACAAGGCAATTTGGGAGTCGCTAGAAAGCAATAAATATATAGAGGGCGCGTAGACTTTATTACGGGATACCATTGTTAAAACTGCGATTGAACTGTGTGGTACGGCGATGGTCTGGCGATGCGTGGTGGAACGATGAAATTGAGGCAGCCCAAAAAGAAAAGAAAGAAGCGCACAATAAAACGCTGAACATGATAGGTCTTAGCGATGAGGAGAGAAATAGACGCAAAAATGATTACAAACACAAAAAGAGGAAAATTAAACGACTAGTCAAAGAGAGTATAGAGAAAACCAGAACAGAAGAAGAGAACAAAATAAAAAACTGCTTTGAAGGAATTATGAAACTATTATATAAACAGTTGAAGGAAAGTAAAAGTACAAAGTTTGTTAGCATGAGAAACAGCAAAGGTGAAATGCTATATGATATAGACGGGATAGTATACGCTTAAAAAGACTCTTTTAAAGAACTATTAGGAGGGGAGATATAGGACAACAAAACTACGACATAGAACATAATGCATTAGAAAACCCAATTGAAAAAGTCTGTGTCACTGAGGTAAGAGATATAATTAAGAACTTGAAAAACGATAAGGCTGCTGGTCCAGACAGTATTAGCGCTGAAATGCTTAAATACGGTGGCAAGTACATACCTCACAGGTTGTGCGAATTGATTGATTTATGTTTTGAGACAGGAGAAGTCCCAGACGATTAGACAAAAGCGATTATCGTACCAATATACAAAAGAAAGGGAGAGAAAAGCAACTGCAGTAATTACAGAGGTATCAGCCTACTAAGTACCGTAAGTAAAATATACTCAAAAATACTTATTCGTAGGGTAATGGAAATTACAGAAGAGAAGATATGGGAAGTCCAAAGTGGATTTATGCCAGGAAGATCATCTGCAGATCAGATATTCAGCCTAAGACAGATCACAGAAAAAAGCTTGAGAGTAGGAAAGAAAGTTTTCTGTGCATTTATTGACCTAGAAAAAGCATTTGACAAGGTAAATAGAAGTAAACTTTGGGAAGTCCTTAAAGAGTACGGAGTAAATGGAGGGCTCCTACAAGCGATAAAAACAATATATACAAGTAGTAAAGCGAGTGTAAGGGTAAATGGGAAACTAAGTGATTGGTTCGATATTATGCAAGGCGTGAAACAAGGATGCGTTATGTCCTCGTGGTTATTTATCATATTCATGGATAAGTGTCTAAGACCTGCCCTCTTCGACGAAGAAGGTGTAGATCTCGAAACCGTCAAGGTACGTGGGTTAGCTTTCACAGATGACAAAATTGTTATGGCAGAATCAGTCGAGGACTTGCAAAGAATGTTGAATAAACTTAATACAAGCATGAAGAACATGGGCCTCAAAATTAACGTGAATAAAACGAAAATCATGGTGTTTGAGGGTAAAAGTGAGAAAACAATATGCAACATTGTCCTAAATGATGAGAGATTAGAACAAGTTGACAAGTACGTATATCTAGGTAGTCTATTCACTAACGACGGAAAAATAGATGGGGAGTTAGATAGGCGCATAAATAAGGGTAAGCAGGTTATGGGTAGAGCAGGGTCCATCCTCACAAATAAAAACATATCAAAAAAAGCTAAAATGGCCACACATAACTCTATTTTCGTACCGACTGTAGTATAAGGTAGGGAGACATGGACCTGTCAAGAAAAGGACAGGAGTAAAATCAACGCGATCGGCATGACACCTCTGCGCATAATATGCGGGAAGACACTGATGGACAAAGTCCTAAACGAGACAATCCTCAAAGAATGTGGTACAGGAGACACACTAGTTGACATATGGGAAAGAAATCAGCTAAGGTGGTTCGGACATCTTGAAAGAATGAAAGATGAATGACTGACCAAACAAGTTTATGAAGGTAAAGCAAATGGCAGAATGCCCAGAGGTAGACCGCCGAAAGAATGGTTAGAATCTGTGAATGAGGCGTTAATCCGAAGAGACATCAGAAGCCATAGAAATACGAGAGCTTGCATGAAAAAATGCATGGACGTGAAGGAAGCTAGAGTAGTATGCCAGGACAGAAAAGTGTGGCGACAAATAGTTTTTAAACAGAGTGACAATAGAGTGAACGATGCCTGAAACAAAGACCTTGGATACTAATTGGCCCAAGTGGGGAACCTTACATAATAATTTTGTGAGGCTCCTCATTTGGGGTGATCGCTAGAGAGATTGATTAGCAGCCTGGGTCGGAGCAGTGTTGCGGAATGAACGTGTCATTTAAATGAATAACACGAGTATTCCAGTTCAATCTAAAACATCTATACGTAACACCTATATACCTATATACCTTGTACCCATATACCATCCTACTTTATACCCATATACCTATTGACTAGTTTTTCCAACCGAGCAAGTTGCGCCTACCCCGAAAGGGAAATGGCTTAATGGTATAATAATAATAATATAGCCACTGTGTTGTACGGCAGCGAAACCTGGTCCTACCAAGAAAAGGATAAGAGTAAAATTAGCGCGTTTGGCATGAAATTCTTGCGCAATATGCGCGGTATAACGCTGATGGACAAGGTCTGTAATGAGAGTATCCTCAAAGAATGCGGTGCAGAGGAGACACTGGTTGCTATGTGAAAGAAATTCATTGATATGGTTTGGGAATGTTGAGAGAATGAAAGATGAACGACTATCGAAAGAAATGTATCAAGGTAAGTAAATTAGCAGCATGCCCAGAGGCAGACCGCGGAAAGAATGGTTAGAATGTGTAAAATAGACAATAATTTGAAGAATAAGAAGCCATAGAAACACAAGAGCTTGCATGAGAAAACGCATGGAAGTGATGGAAGCTGAAGAGGTATGCCATAACAGGAAAGTGTGGCGACAAATAATTCATGAGATATGCATGATGATGAGTGTCAGTGGAGTGAATGACGTCTGAAACAACAGATCCTGGGCATAAAACAAATGGGCCCAGCACTGTAAAAAAAAGTATCATATCAAGGCCAGTTTTCGGTACTGAAACAGTCCTCCAAAAATATAGTCTCGTGTGGCTCCATTCTAATGCCACTAAACGACGTTTTAGTACTACTTTTTTGGATCAAAACAGGACTGAAGTGAGATCAAATTTCAATGACGTTACGTAGCATACGGAAACGTCAAACGTCAGTGACGTTAGGTAGCACATGGAAACGTCAAACGTCCGTGAACTGTCACTCTACTTCGTTCGTGTTGTTTCGATGGTTATATGGCTTTATGGCAAAAAGTTTTAATTCAGAAAAATTGTACGGTTAAAGCTGGCCAGTTCGTTCACACTAAGCATTTTTTTGAAGGAAGACATTCTCCAGGAGAAAATCCTGAAAGGACCCGATGGCGCTATTTTGAGAAAGGTAAGTGATTTGTATATTTACTGTAAAACTGAAATCAAAATTAAAAAATAAAACAAAAGTCAATTAATTCTTTTTCAATAAACTGTATTTATTAGGTATTTTCACTTAGTACTCGTTTAAAAAAGTAACATTAATTTATGATTTTGGTCGCATTAATTGTTAAAGAAGAAAAATTGAGGTTAGTATCATACATTTTCTAGCCTTCTAATTTAATCCTGAAATTAACGTCACTTTTTCTGTATCCTACTCAAATAAGACATTGAATAAATTTACTTGGCACATATTTTCTATTGCGAAAATTACTAAAAATATTAATAAATTGTGTTTGTTGTTGCACGTGCTGACGGGAAAACAAACCGAATTTTTTTTTAAATGAGTAGTAAGTGAAAATACCTAATAATACAGTTTATTGAATAAAAAAAATTTACTTTGGTTTTATTTGTAACTTTTCATTTCGATTTTACAGTAAATATATAATTATTTAACTTTAGCAAAATAGTGCCATCGAATGCTTTTACGATTTTCTCGAGGAGAATGCCTTCCTTCAAAAAATGATTACTGTAAACGAACTGCCCAGCTTTCACGGTAAAATTTTTCAGAATTAAAGCTTTTTGCCATAAAGCTTTAATACCTGGGTCTTTCAAGACGTTGGAAAAATTAATTTTTTTCATATTCGGGATCTTTGGGTTCTCCGAATTCACTTTTGTAACTCGATTTGCACCTCGGAACGAAACACATCGCCATAATTAATTCGATAAACATCAGAACACTAGTGGAAAACTCCACCAGGCCATTTTCACAATCATTGTTTAATGTACATATTACATTACAGGTCAAATTTGGTCAAAAATTAAAAAAGAGGAACTGCGTTGATTGCAAATCCGCACTATTTTATTCAGCAAGCGACGAAAGTGTAGGTCAAATCCAAAATAATCATCCAGTGGCAAAATTAATCACGTTATTCAAAATTACAATCTCGCGTACCCGAATTTTAAACCCTTTGATTTTATAAAATCAATCGAAAACTCATTTTCTCTGCATTGCAAGCAAAGTCATGTTTTTTACTTAGTCTTGAATGATTTGTCTAAACTCAAGTTTTACTTTTCTTGTGCAGAACACGGGAAAGAAGTTTTGGTCTACACTTTTCACTTATATTTGCAGAATAGAATGCGACATTTTTCTAAAATTTCATTAGCTGATTCCAAAAAAGTCTAATATGCAGAAAAAGAAATTAGCGATATTAGCTGAAGCTTAATTGAGCGGCTGAGAATAAAAAGTGGAAATATCTCGCAGGTGAGTAAAACGCAGCTATAGAAAAGTGCCTGAAAAAAATTGGACATAATTTCACGTCAGTAAAAAGGAGTGATAGAACACTGGCAGTAAAAAGTAGACAACGGTTTGCCGGCCCCCACCACTTTCCCATCTGAGAGCAACACATGCAAACGTAGCGAGTCGGTGAGATGGCTCTGTTACGCGTTGCGTCGGCCATCCTCGTGTACAGCCGAAAATGCACGAGCGCGAACCTGTGGCTCGGGCCGAGCCGAGCTCGCCCGACTTCACGATTCGGTTTCGTTGCCTATTGTGAGGTTTGGGTTGATTTTTGTTTTCAAAAATTCACACCTACAGGAAAGGCTTCAAATACATGTAATGAAGACTTGAAATATTTAATGATTATGTCTTTCAGGAATTCTTATGGAATATTTTAGACGATCTGATTCTACAGGGAATAAATTATAAGACACTGGAGGTTTATATAGTTCAAATATATTGAATATTGATATGGGATTTTAATATTAGGTTAATAATATCTATCACTTTCAAGTGATTTCATTTTTCAATCGATTTTAAATATTGTAAAGTTAAAATGATAATAAATAATTATTATTTTTAATTTATTAAATTAATCAACATTCCTAATAAATAAAAACTTTATAAAACCTTCAATATCTTAAAATATTTATCCTACACTGATGTACGTAATTTTTGCAAATTCCCAAAAACTTTCTCCTGAAGATTATATTTTTAGTTATAAATTTTATTATTTGGTTGAAAATTCAACAATTTTCTTTGAAAAAAATAATTTTTTCGAAAATTCAACTGTGTTGTTAAAGATTCGTCTTTTTGGGTTGAAAATTCGACTATTTTTGTATGATATTGATCTTTTGTTTAAAATATATATTTTGTTGCTGATAAGTCCACTGAAATATTTTTTGAAAGAAAAACATTTTTTCTGAAGATTTTTCTTTCTAATTTGAAAGTTTATCATCTTTTAGTAGAAATATTGCATCTTTCTTGGACAAAAATGCAACTGTTTTGTTAAAAATGTAACTATTTCCTAGAAAATTCACTTTTTGCTTAAAATATGTATTTTTCTGTTGAAAAATCTATTGAAATCCTTTCGGATGAAAATTCAACTCTTTTTTGAAAATTTGTCTTTTTGATTTAAAAATTCACCTATTTTAGTAGAATTTTCTTTTTTCTTGGACAAAAATGCAACTGTTTACAATTGTTATTTTGGTGTTGGAAAGTGAGCTGGAATCTTCTTTGGATGGAAATTTAACTACTTTTTGAAGTTTTTTTTTTAATTTATCTGTTTTAAAAGAAATATTTGATCATTCTTGAATAAAAAAGCAACTGTTCAGTTGAAAATTCAACTCTTTTTTTAAATTCGTCTTTCTGATTTCAAAATTCACCTGCTATAGCAGAAATGACATCTTTCTTGGATGAAAATGCAACTGTTTGGTTTAAAATTCAACAATTTTGTTAAAAAGTCATACTTTTTGGTTGAAAATTCTGCTTTTCTGTTGAAAATTTAACTATTTTGAAAAAAAATTTACTTTTTGATTGAGTTATCATATTTTGGTGCTGAAAAGAGAACTTAAATGTTTTCTGGATGAAAATTCAACTATTTTTTTAATATATTTTTTTAACATTAAAAATTCATCTATTTGAAGAGAAATTAAATTTTTTTTTGATAAAAATGCAACTGTTTGGTTGAAAATAAAACTATCTTGTTAAAAAGTCATACTTTTGATTGAAAATTCTACTTTTCTGTTGAAAATTTAACTATTTCGTAGAAAATTAACTATTTCATAGAAAAATACCTTTTTGTTTAAAATTCATATTTTGCTGTTAAAATGAACTAAAAGCTTTTCTGGATGAAAGTTCAACTTTAAAAAAAAATTTGCCCTTTTTTTATTAAAAATTAATGTGTTCTAGTACAAAATTTTATCTTTCTTGGATGAAAATTCAACTACACTGT
>CAKNXH010002123.1:138465-150329 GCA_932178445.1 Andricus quercusramuli | reverse complement strand
TGTCTGAGTAGAAATTTCATTTTTCCTGGATAAGAATGCAGCTGTTTAATTAAAAATCCAATATTTTTATTGAAAAGTCATCCTCTTTGGTGGAAATGTCCACTGTTTTATTGAAAAATCACCTGAAATCTTTTTTGGATGAAAATTCGACTTTTTTTTTTTAATTTATCTTTTTCATTTGAAAATTTTGCTGTCTGAGTAGAAACCTCATATTTCGTGAATTAGAATGCAACTGTTTCATTGAAAATTCAATACATTTGTTAAAAAGTCATCCTTTTTGGTCCAAAAATCTACTGCTTTGTTGGAAATTTCACTATTTCGTAGAAAATTTACCTTTTGAGTAAAATTCATATTTTGGTGTTGAAAAATCAATTGAAATGTTTTTTGGATACAAGTCCAACTTTTTTTCTGAAAATTTGTCTTTTTGCTTTAAAAATGCATCTGCTTTAGTACAAATTTCATCTTTCTTGGATAAGAATACAACTGTTTGGTTGAAAATTCAATAATTTTGTTGAAAGGTCATCCTTCTTGGTAGAAATTTCAACAGTTTTGTTGAAAAATCACCTGAAATCTTTTTTGAATAAAAATTCGACTTTTTTTTTATTCATTTTTTTGATTCAGAAATTCATCTGTCTGAGTAGAAAATTCATATTTCTTTGATAAGAATGCAACTGTTTTGTTGAAAATTCAATAAATTTGTTAAAAATTCATCCTTTCTGTTTGAAAATTCAACTGTTATTATTAAAACTTTTTCTTTTTGGGTTGAAAATTCAAGTATCTTTGTAGAAAATTCACTTCTTATTTTAACTATTTTGTTTGAAAATTTTTGTTTGAACAAAAAATTCGTCTTTCGGCTATAAGGTTCAACAATTTAGGTGAAGTTTTTTCTCTTTTAGTGTTGAAAAATCTTTATTTGTTGGAAATTCGTCTTTTTGATTTTAAAATTCATTTTCTTTTAATGAAATTTCATCCTTCTTGATTGAAATATAAACTTTTACACTCATTTATTGCGAATTTATCTTTTAAGGTTTACAATTCAACTATTTCGTTAAAAATTTAATTTGCCATTTAAAAAAATGGTGAATTTTTTTAGTGTTTTGTGTGTTTCAAATTATTTTATGCCTTTGTCACTCACTTTTTATATTTTTATATTTGCATCAATTACAAGAATACGATTTTTAACCATAGAAATCAATTTTCAACTAAATGTGGAGAATCTTGAACAAAAAAAAAATGAAAAAAAAGGTCTCTTCAATCAAGAAAATGGATTGTCTACCAAAATGTTTACTTTCCTATCAAGAAAGTCGATTCTTGACAAAATACATAAATTTTCAACTAAAAAAGAAAAAAATTTAATTGAGAATGAGAGTTATATTTTCATTTAAAAAAAAATATTGAGCAAAAAGAATAATTATTAACAAAATAGTTAAATTTGTAACCAAAAAAAAAAATTGTCAACGAAAAAGATAAATTGTTTATCAAGAAGAATAAAATTTTGAACCAAAAGACTAATTTTTAACAAAATGCATGAATTTTCAACAAAATAGTTCAAATTTCAACTGAAGAAGATTAATTTTCAACCGAAGAATGTATAGTTAAATTTCCAGTTAAAAAAATTCATTTTCAACCGAAATGAAGAATTTGCAACAAAATAGTTTTATTTCTAACGGAAGTAATGAATTTTCAAATATATTGATAAATCATTAATAGAAAAAATTAATTTTGAACTAAATAGTTGAATTTTAGACCAAAAGATGAATTTTGAACGATAAAGATTAATTTTCTACCAAAGAGATGAATTTAAAAAAAAATACGTAAATTTTTAACTGACAAAGATTAATTTTTAATTCACATTGAAAGAGGTAGCTATATTTATAGTTAAAAAATGAAATTTTAACTGTAAGAAATGAATTTTTAACAAAATAGTTTAATTTTCAAATAGAGAAATGAATTTTCAACCAAAAAGATGCATTGCTCATCAAGAAGATTGATATTCTACCTCAAAAAACTAATTTTTGAGAAAATGCATGAATTTTTTATTTAAAAAATTTAATTTAAACTAAATAGTTTAATTGTTTTCCAAAAAGATGAATTTTCAACAGAACACATGAATTTTTAACTAAATATTTTACATTCATAACCAAAAATGAATTTTTCCTTAATTTTTGACAAAAAGTACAAATTCTCAACAAATTAGTTAAATTTTCAACCAAAGAAATTAGTTTTCAACTTAAGTGAGGAATATTTGACCCAAAAAATTAATTTTCAACTAAGTCCATTAATTTTCTATCAAAAAGTTGAATTTCTAACAAAAGACATGGATTTACGACTGAGAAAGATCAATTTGAAATTTACATTGGAATAGCTATATTTAAAGTTAAAAAAAAAGTTTTATTATAGAAGCGAATGTTTAACAAAATAGTTTAATTAACAATCAACGAAATGAATTTTCAACCAAAAAGATGAATAATATTCTTCTTTAAAATATTAACAAAATGCAGAAATAGTTGAATTTTTAACTGAAGAAGATTAATTTACAACCAAACAAGAAGTAGTTAAATATTCTGTGAAAAAATAATTCTCAACCAAAACAAAGAATTTTCAACAAAATATGGTACTTATATTTATAACGAAAGAAATTAATTTTCAACCCTAATGATTCATCATTAATAGAACAAAAAATAATTTTGAACCAAATAGTTGAATTTCCGACTAAAAAATTAATTTTCAACCATAAAGATTAATTTTCGACCATAAAGATTAATTTTCTACCAAACAAGATGAATTTTCAACAAAATACATGAATTTACGACTAAAAAAGGACAATTTTAATTCTACATTGAAATAGCTGTATTTGCAGTTGGAAAATAAAATGTTTAGGAGATAAAACTAATTTTTAACAAAATAGTTAGATTTTCAATCAACGAGATGAATTGTCAACAAAAAAGATGAATAATATTCTTCCCTAAAAGACTAACAAAATGCATAAACAATTAAATTTTCAACTAAAGAATAATAATTTACAACCAAGCAAGGAGTAGTTGAACTTTCTGTGAAAAAAATATATAATTTTCAACCAAAATAAAGAATTTGCAACCAAAATAAAGAATTTTCAACAAAATAGTTATATATTGAACCAAATAGTTGAATTGTCGTCTCAAAAGATAAATCTTAAACCATAAAGATTAATTTTTTTCAAACAAAAAAAATCCAACAAAGTATATGAATTGACGTTTTGCAGGACTTTAGGTGAAATTTGAAATTGTAAAACCTGGAACTTTTGAATTAGAAGTTTTTCAATTCTCTCTCATCAATTTAAAATTGTGAATTTTGAATGTTGATTTTTGTAGTTGTTGAATTTCGAATGCCCTTAACTTTAGGTTGTAATTTATTAAGTTTATAATTTTTGTATTCGTATTTCAATTAGGAAAGCACTTTAAAACTAATTAAAAAATTATTTATTTTTCAAAATTTTAAATTGTTTACTTCCAGCCTGTCAAAATATGCAGGAATTGAACTCCGAGTGAGAAATTAAAGGTTCCCACAGCTTTATTTATTAAGAAAAGTTTTTAATTTTTTGTTTAATAAAAAAAGCATTCTTATCGAGTTTAAAAATAAAAAAAAAATATTTTTTAATAAATATTACCGGTGTAGAAGAATATCTTGCAGAATCCGGAGATGCTGACGAAGACCTTGCACTACTACATGACATTCCATCGCTGCCAAGGCTACTATGAAAACTGCCATGTAACGAATTAGACAATGGTCCAGGAGAAGCTGGTGAGGCCGTCAAGGGCGATTTCGATCTCACCGAATCTGCTCTCGATCTGTAATTATAATCCAAAAAATTAAAGAAATTTTTTTTAATAAATCTCTTTTTCAAATGAACATGATTTTGATTTAGGCTAATAGCACTTTTGACAGCAAAAAAAAAATCAAATATCTATGAATAATTTTATAATTACTTTTTGATAATGACACCTTATTTTTTAATCAGAAATCGTCTTCAATATTTGCGAAAAGCGAAGACCTCTCTATAAAATGAATAATGAAAATGCGCAGTCTATAATTTTAATTCAAGATTATTATTTGCAATCTTTCCCCTTTTTTTTAATAATCATTGTTTAAAAATGCATTAGGGATCAAATCCGTTCTAAATTAAGCAAGCATTTTTCCAATTATGGAAAAAAAAATTTCCACAAAGTTACGAGTATTTGAATTTTACTGTTTATTTAAAAAAAAACACTAATTTTTTCTTTGAAATTCTATACTCTAATTTTTTTCTGATTATGATTACTTTTACCCTCCTGTTGCGAAATCCATCAGCAAATTTGAAATAAGTCGATTTTTACAACAAAAAAACTCACACTTATATTTTTCATTTTTTTTTTGTTTGGCCTTCTATCATTGTGCGTTTTATATGGGCGATACCATTTTTGTAGCCAAACATTTTTTTTGTCATAAAATTAAATTGTCGCATTTTTCTTAGAAATAGCGAAATACAAAAAAAATGCCAGAATAAAAGTTTGCACATCTAGATAATTTTTATAAAAAATACCTCTCAATCTTTTGTAAAATCTTGCATCGTTTGCGAAACTAATTCAAAAATTACATTTTCGATCATAAAAATAATCTAAGCTACAAAAACAATTATTTGAGAAGAAGCTTCACGTTTTTAAGCTTCAAAAAAAAATAAAGAAGATTTTCCGCAAAACCTGGCCTTTTTCATTTTTTGCAATCTTTTTTTTTTATTTACCCTAACCTAGGAAAAGCCGAGAGAATTTTTTTTCGAAAGTGTAATTTTCTTAAATGTTTAAATTTTAATAATTTTAGATTTGAAACTTTTCACTTGGAAAATTTCAAATTAGAAGCGCTAAAAAAATTTTAATTTAGAAAGAAATAAGTTCCAAATGGAACAATTTAACAATTGTAATTATATATTTTCGAAAAATGTGTAAACAATACTTGAATGTGAACAGCTTCAACAGCTTCTTTTTAGAATAACAATTTTTTTAAATTCAAGTGTTTTCTTTTTTAATAATTCAAAATAAAATATCCTTCCCAATTAATAAAAATTCAAATTAAAAGAATACGAATGAAAAGCAAAATTGAAATTCTTTCAAATTTGCAAGAAAATCAAGTTCAATTTCAAAAAAAAAGAATCTTTAAAATTATTCCAACTTGAAAATCTTTTAATTGGACAAAATTTGAAGTTTAAAATAAATATGTACTATTTTTTTAAATGTGGAATTTTATTTTCAAATTATCTGATTTTTAAAAACTTTTTGCAGAATTTTTAAATTAAATCATGAAAATTTAGCAAAAGAATTTGTGTTTTTTCAAATAGACTTCAAAATTCAAATACTCGTAAATTTTCTCATTTGAAACTAATGCGATTTGAAAAGGTAAGAATTTCAGAAAGAAATATTTCAAAAAGACGAATTTTTTCAATTTTTAATTTTGATATAATTATAATTTGCACACTGAATTTTGAAAATAATTTAAAGTATCTGGAAAGTTCTGGGGTTTAAAAATACATCAGAATTTTTAATTTTCATCAATTTATTCCTATTTATATATTTATTTTTAGGATTAGAATTTAAACAAAATCAGAAATTCTAAATTTTGTCGAAAAAGTTTATATATTATTTCACAATTATCTGAATACTTGATTCAAAATTATTTCATTTTGACGTATTTAGGTTTTTAATTTTCAATTTTAAAAGCTTTATTTTGAAATAGTTGAAAAACAATATTTTCCTTTAATTTAAAATTTTGGGATTTTATTTTTAAATTGTCTGATTTTAAAAGACGTTTTGCAGAATTTTTGAATTAAATCGTGGAAATTTAATAAAAGGATTTGTGTTTTTTCAAATAGACTTCAAAATTCAAATACTCGTGAATTTTCTCATTTGAAACTAACACAATTTGAAAAGTTAAAAATTTGAGAAAGAAAGACAAAAAAGTTCCCCCGAGCAAAAAAATATATTTCCAAATTTAACAAAAAATATTTAGATTTTTGTTGAAAATCTACTTTTTATATTATTTAATCAATTGTGACTACTTTTTTAATCAACAATTTTTTTTAAATTTTCCGATGGATTTCAAAAAATCTGGAAAAATCATTAAAATCTGGAAATAAAATTGGAACATCTAAATTAGATCAAAAACTATAGGATTTGAAAAACAAATTGTTTTTTTTAATAGACGTCAAATTTCAAATACTCGTAATTTCGTGATTTAAATTGATTTATAAGCATGAATATTCTCAACAAAATTTTATAACAATTTCTAATGTTGAAAGTTCTGAAAAAAAATCGTGTGCTTAAAATAATTTACTTTGTAACAATTTTTTTAATATTATAATTATTTATATTTTATATTATACATATATGAATTTATATAATATTCTTTATAATATTTTTAAATATTTTATTTCACAATTTTCTGAATACTTGATTCAAAATTGTTTCATTTTGACGTCTTTAGATTTTTAATTGTCCAATTTCAAAAGTTTTACTTTGAAATAATTAAAAAAAATTATTTATCTTTAATTTAAAATTGTGGAATTTTATTTTTAATTGTCTGATTTCAAAAGACGTTTTGCAGAATTTTTAAATCAAATTGTGAAAATTTAACAAAAGAATGTATGTTTTCTCCGAATAGACTTAAAAATTCGAATGCACATAACTTTTTGGCATTTTTTCAATCTAAAAAATACATATCGCATCATTTTTTTATTTTTCCTACCACTACCTTTTTAGGAAAAAAAATTAAAGGCCACTTACAAATTTTAATTAAATTAAAATCAGGTAAATTTTATATTTTTACAGAAATTCCTGTAAGTTTCTTCCTGAAATTTCTTCCTGAAATCGTAGAAAAAGTCCAAATCCGCAATTGAATATTCGTTTCCAACTTTCTATAGAAATCTAAATGAATATCGAATGACATAAAAATTTCGAAAAAATTTCTAGAACACCGAGAACATGCTCGACAATCGAGCACCAAAGTACTTTAGAGGTGCTTTAGTGCACCATAAAGAAGATACGCTTTCACTCACGTTCTACGAGACTCTACCTGCATTTTTTTTCTTCAACTAAAACATTTTACGCACCATAATTTTTTTTTCTCATCGTGTTCATGATTCAATGAGTAAATAAGCCAGCTAATCAAGAGAGGCTTCACACTATTCGCAAATATATAAATAAAAAAAAAATTGTACACTCACCAAGAAAAATACTTTTAGTGAAATATAGAAACCTTTTTTGAACGTTACTTTTTTCATTTGCCAAAAATAACTTCAAAATTGAGAAAATCGTAATAGAATAATTTTTTGTTGATGGAATGACAGTTTTTGATCCACGAGACTAGAAAAAAAAGGTTACAGTCTTTAGCTGCCTAAAATTCCTCTCTAACTCCGCCGAGATGCGAACCCAGGTCTACAGACTACCGGTCCCAGTGGAGCTAGAGATGATTTTTTTTACAGCTAAAGACTAATATTTTTTTTTAGACTAGTAGATCAAAAACCGTCATTCCATCGATAAAAAAAATTAATAAATATTTTTCTTTGATTCATAGAACCTTTTTTCTGAGTAGAATCTTTGATTTTAAATTCTGATTTCTTTGAGTCAAAGGGAAGATTGTATTTGTAAGCGTTTTGCTGAAAAGATCAAATGCTCAGATTTATGCAATATATGTATATATGCATATATGTATCCTTGTCTAGAGCTTGCATCATCGAATTAAATATGCAGCATGCATGGTAGGTCGAAGCGATTTGCAGCGAAGGTGTATGGAGATGTGTTTATATTCTATAAAATGTTACTAATCTAGACGCTTGCACTGACAATATGAGATGAGAGATTATTTTTCTGGCCCATTTATGAAATGCAGGAAAAAATAAATGTATGGGAAAATTTTTTAATTTTTGAGACAGCTTATCCGAATTGGAAAATGAAAATTTGTTGGACCAAATCCATTTCTTATCAGACAATTCAGATTATTTCATTATCATTATCAAGATAATTTATATTTCAACCAAACAAGAATTTAATTTTAAATAAAAAAGAGTTGAATAAATACAAAAAGTTGAATTTACAACAAAATAGTTGAATCCTCAACCAAAATATATTGATTTTCAACCTGCAGCAGTTTTAAACAAAATCGATAAAAAATTTACATAAATAAAGGATTTTCTACAAAACAGTTTGATTTTCTCAAACCGAAAATATGATTTTTTAATAAGAAATATAATTTTTAACCAAAAAGATCAATTTTCAACCCAGGAGATTAATTTTCTACGAAAAAAGTTGAATTTTCAACAATATAGTTGAATTTTCAACTGAAGAGATGAATTTTCAGCTAAAAATGTAATAGTTGATATTTCAACCAGAAAAGATTTTAATTTCAAATCAAAAACAAATTTTGCAACATTTTAGTAAAAATTCGAGTCTGTTTGAAAGATATGTAGGATTTTCAGAAGTGTGAAAGAAATTTCAAAATATTTAATAAATTTTTGGATATTTTTCAAAGTTTTACAACATTTTTAATTTATTCGAAACTTTTATAATTTCGATTTAAATATCTATTAAACTGACTCATGGATTTAAAAATAATTAATTAATAATCAGAAAGATCAATTTTCAACGATTTTGTTACATTCTTAACCAAAGAGATAAATTTTCAAATAAATATTATAAATATTCTGGAATTAATAATTTTCTGATAAACAAGAAAAATTTACAACAAAATAGTTACATTTTCAACAAAAAATGTAAATTTTCAACTCAAATTTTTTTTATTTATTTGAGCTGAGTCTTATTCAAAGAAAGATGAATTCTTAACGAAAAATGTAATAGTTGATATTGCAATCAAGAAATATTTTTATTTTAAATCACCAATATTTGAATTTATAAAAAAACAGACGAATTTTCAACAAAATAGTTAAATCCGCAACCAAAAAAAAAACTGATTTTCAACCAATTACATTTTTAACCAAAAAAAAATTTAATTTTACAAAAGAGATTAATTTTCTATAAAACATTCTGATTTCTGAAGCCTTGAATATGAATTTTCAACAAAAAAGTTAATTTTCAACCAAATAGTTCAATTTTCAACCAAATAGATCAATTTTTAACAACAATATTAATTCTCTGATGAAAAAGATGAAATTTTAAGAAAAATAATGAACCCTTAATCAAAAAAGTAATTTTTTACTAAGGAAGTTCAACTTTAACCAAGTAGTTGAATTTTCAACCAAAAAAGGTGAATTCTCAAAAAATGAATATAATTCAAAATTTATATTTCAAACAAAACAGATTTTGATTTTAGTTAAAAACCCGTTAGAGTCACCAAAAAGAGACGACATTTCAACAAAATATTCAAATCCTTAACTAGAAAAAAATTAATTTCCAACCAAAAAGATGAATTTTTAACCAAGAAGATTACTTTTCTGGCAAAAAATACTAATTTTCAATAAAATATATAAATTTTTTAACGAAATAGTTAGATTTTCAAACAAACAAATGAATTTTATAATTAAAATGATGAAACTTCAACAAACAGAAAATATTTTTAACAAATTAGATCGTTCAATTTTGATAAAAAAAAAGATAAATTTTTAACTAAAATGATGAATCTTCCACCAGAAAATTGAATTTTTACTAAAGTAGTTCAACTTTTAACCAAGTAGTGGAATTTTCAACCAATGTAGGTGAATTCTCAACGAAAAAGGTAATAGTTGAAATTTCAATCAACAAATATTTTTATTTTTGAAAAAAAAGAGTATAATTCTACCAAAAGAGATGAATTTTCAAATCAAAAAGACGAATTTTCAACAAAATATTTGAATCCTCAACCAAAAAAAAGGTAACAATTTCCAACAAAAAAGATAAATTTTCAACTAAGAGAAAAAAATTCAAAAAAATTATTATTTGAGCGTAAACATTTTTGAGAAAATTCAAAAATATTTTTAAATATTGTAGATATGTTGAAAAAGTATCTAGAAAATTTTTAAGAACTTTTTTCTATTTTACAGGATTTTCCAAGGATTTTACCAGATTTTACGAAAAGTTAAGATCATTTCAAAAGATATTTAAGACTTTTAGAATGAAATAAAAAAATATTTGATAGATTTTGTAAAATCTTTCAAAGTTAAAAATATTTTCAATCTCTTCAAAACTTCTAAAATTCCTAAATATTTATTGAAGGCACTCGAATTATTCCTTAAATTTTGAAAAATTATTATTATTATAAATTATAAATTATTTTCAAACTTCTGAAACTTCTATATATCTTTTTAAATAATCCAAAGTTTTCCCAAATTTTATTTTTCATTTTTAAAAGTTATCCAAAATTAAAAAAATGTCCTTCAATTCTTCCAGATTCTTTTTTGTCCATTTTGGACATCATTTGAAATGTTTCAAAATATTTTCAATTCAAAAAATTATTTTTGAATCTTTTCAAAACTTCTGAATAACTTTGAGAAACTTGAAAAACTGACCAACTTTTCTTTAGAATCTTCAAAATTTTAAAAATTGTTTTAAAATCTTTCAGATTCTTTATCGACATGTTTTGAAGTCTCCAAACCCTAAAATACATATTTAAACCAAAAAAAAATAATTAATTTAAAATTTTTTACAGTGAGCTAGGAAAATGTTAATAACATAATTATTTTCCAATATTAAAAAATCATACGTTGAAATTTTTCTCTATCAAGAAATGTTCAAGAACATTCAAAAAAATGTTTATCGTAAATTAAAATTACTTTTTGGAAATCAAAATCAAAACCAATTAGGTTTTTGACAATAATGTAACAAAATCTAGTGACTACAACTTTTAAATAAAAGGATTTCAGTTTTCATTGTTTTTTTTTTTTTTTTCTTTGTTAATGAAATTCAACCAGATTCGTGAGCACATGAAAATGAAAGCATGAAAAGTTGAGGACAGGAAATTATTTCAGTATTCAAATAGCAATGTCAGTGTCGTGCTTCTATCCTCGGAGAAGTCGAGAGAAAGCTGAAAATTTCAGAGTTCACAATCGTGACGACGCTAGTTACTGCATCCTGCACTTGACAAACTTCAATCAAGATAAGAAAATTGGTTTTTTTTTCAAGAATAAAGATATCAAAAATTAAATTCCTTATTAATAAAACCGACGGATAATAAAATTCCTACTTTCATTCTATCTAAAAAAAGGGACTGAAAAACAAAATAAAAAATTCCCGATGCTGTAAAATTCCCGAATAATAAAACTTCCGAATTACAAAATTCCTGAATAATAAAATTCCCAGTTAATGAGATTTCCGAATACTAAAATTCCCGACGCTGTAAAATTCCCAAATAATAAAACTTCCCAATTGAAAAATTTCCGAATAATAAAATTCCCGAAAATTTTATAATATTGAAGAATTGGAAATTACCCGAATAATAAAATTCTCAAGGGACGATTGAAAAATTCCGAAAAATAAGATTCCCGACACTGTGAATTCTCGCATGCATTGGAAATTTCCCGACAAATCAAACTCACGAATAATAAAATTCTTGAATTAGAAAATTCCCGAATAATAAAATTTCTGAATTAGAAAAATTCTGAATAATAAAATTCCAGAATAGGAAAGACATCGAATAATAAAATTCCCGAATAATAAAATTCTCGATTCATGAAATTCTTGAATTAGAAAATTCCCGAATAATAAAATTCCAGAATTGGAAAGACCTCGAATAATAAAATTCCCAAAAATTAAAATTCCCGACGCTGTAAAATTTCCGAATAACAAAACTTCCGAATTATAAAATTGCCGAATTGGAAAATTCCTAAATAATAAAATTGTCAAATTATAAAATTCCCGAATAATGAAATTTGC